>JAUMHO010000010.1:2463078-2586311 GCA_032360965.1 Ulva armoricana
GCATGGACATGGGACCATTCCGGCAGCCGGAGAGCGCACGTAGCAGCAGACACACCCGGGACTGGCCCACATGCGCGGGCAACGCAGGTTGCCATGCCGATTACAAAGCCAGCCACAAAGTGAGTGCAGAGGCGCCTTATGTGACTCGACGTGCTCCGGCCTAAGACATACACAGGGCCCAATAGCAGATTTGGTGAGATGACTGTTGTGTTGCATGTGCCTACTTTGCTTGTGCGGGCTTGTGCGTTTACCACTTGGCGATTCCGGGCTGTTATATTGGTCTGCGTACGCGTGCAACACACATACGGTTACCACTGATGGGTTGCAAGACAATTGTTTTGCCCGCACCAACCTCATCCAGCGCTGTACATGTACTTCCGCTAGCCCCGTGCTCTGGCCAATCCCGCATGATCAGGCCAGTCGCTCGTTGTTCACGGAGAGGTGAACACATGATCTATACTTTCCGTGATTTTTTTGTTAGCCTGTTTGTGGTCAAGGCCTTGTGGCACGCAGAAAGTCAAAGCGAGTGTGGGCATATGCGTGCCGCAGTGTGCTATCATTCTGATCACACCGTGTTCACCTTGTAATGCCATTTGCCAGGTGTTTGGTGTGTTACACGGAGATCAACCCAAAATCCCGGCAGCGCCAAGGGGTACATCACAAGCCAACTCAAGCACACGACAAAACAATCAACACAACCTATCAATCACACATTCTACACAGACGTCACACCCACAACCACCCACTGACCCAGACATCCTACATAAACACCCAGACAACAGTAGAATCACTCGCCAAACAACGCACAATGCCCCGAACGCGGCACCTGCAAATAACACACACCCTGACACAAACAGAGCCGACCCTGGAATCCAGCTCGCCCCAGAGCCCTGCATGCACACCCCACCGTCGCTAGACAAGCACGTCACGGGCCACCCACCCATGACGGCGAAGGCCAGCGCGCGGCCCCCCCTTCCCCATGGCCAGGGGGCCCGCGAACAGAGTTTACTGGGGCGAGTTTGACAGGGGGTCAAACGCCGGTGTGGGTGAGGGCGGGCAGGTCAGAATCCGGGATCATGGAGATTGGGAAAGGCGAGGCCTCCCGGGAGGGGGAAGCTGGCGAACGGAGCCAGGAGAGGGGCTGGGGAGGTAGAGCTGTCCGGCACGGAGGGGGCGAGGGAACAGCCGGGCACGGGGGTGGTTGTGGAGGCCTTCCTTGCAGAGCCCTGCGGAAGAAGCAGCCCCCTTGCAGGGGGCAACTCACAACGCAAGGTGTTTGGTGTGACATTTTCAACAGAAAGAGTGGCAACACCCACAGCAGCATAACCTGCGACAGATGCACTGCTCTCTCCTTGAGCGGCTTCAGGATGGAATCGATTTGCTCAGACAACGTGGAAATTTTGACCTTCGCGGATCTGACCTTAACTCGATGACGCTGTTGAACGGTCTTGCACAGAAAGCCGTGTCTCAGCTGCATGCATATGCACTCGTTCAATCGATGATATCACCCAGCAGCTCCCAGTCAACCAGCTGTGACAGAGTGCTGAAGCGTCCATAATAGTAATAGTTGCCCTGACGTGTGCACCGGTCAAATTGCACCTAGGCTTGCGAGGCGTATGCTCCAGGCCTGACACGCGAGGCGTTTTTCGCGTATGCTCCATGCCTCACATCAAAGCACACGGCGATCCGCCAGAGTCCCCAAAACACAATCAAGGCAGCACAATTTTCTGAGCAGCGCTCCATAGCGCCGAGTCTGGCCAATGCAGCAACCTAGGAACCTGCATGCCAGCCGGTCACCAGCATTGTATGGAAATTGCAACGTCCTGCCCCGTCTAGGCTTCATGCCGGTGTCGTAGGTCTCAGCCTAGGCGGCAGGTGATACGAATGTTGTGGATGCTCTGTTAGTACCCTTGACTTTTGAGGGCTTCCAGCTGGCGCTTTCCAATGCACACTTTCACCGTATGGCACAAGTCTCCGGGCCCAAGCAGCTGCGGCGGAAGGAAAAATGGCGTTCAGCCGTGCCGGCAACGATGATTATTCTGTCCAAGTCGTGCATTGACCTCATTGACTTTGGCACATGCTACTCAGAACGTAGGAGTAAGTGTGCCACATGCACATGAAGGGAGGGATTGATTCAGTCATCGCTCTAACGCCCTTACGTAGTCCGAATTGCACAACAGATTGGCGAGCCAGCCTGAAAGGCTAAACCGGTCTTGTTCGTTCACTGAACATCCTTACACTTGGATCGAGTGGCCCATCCAACCTTATTGTCTTGCCTGAAAAGTAATCATCCAAATCACTCACCATTCTTCATATTTTGTGCTTCAACGAGGAACTCACACAATTGAACGGAATCGCATCATCTATGCTGCCCTAATGTGTCCTAGTCACCAGTGCTATCATCTCTAATCCCCTGACAGTCCTACTATTCATTCAAGCTAATGTAAAAAATAATCCTAGCACTCGAATCCTAAGTCCTATTTGTGATGCGTTGCCAACCTCACAGTCAAACTTCCGACGGCATTCCAGAAAACTCTGCACCAAGCTTCCCATGTATGGCAAGCAATTTATACAAGTCCTCTTCGGATTTGTCGAAAAGACGACGAAGAGCAAGTGCTGCCACTTCTTCTTCAGTGTTGAGTACCAACTCAGGCTCAACAAAATCCGGCAACATCTCCGCTGAGAAAGAGACATTGTTCATGCCCACATGTTCCGCCACAAGGTTCAGCACCTGCAAGTGCCACACATTTCATCGCATTGATATCTCTTGTCACAACAAAGCACCGTGTGACATTGAATGCAGGCCGTGGGAGGTGACGGAGCCGCCCCGACATGTACAGGCTCGGAACATCGCAGGCATCCAATCACTGGCCTAGCACAGCTGTTGCAGTATATATAGAGGGGTATTTGCAGCCATACCTCAACGCGGCCTTCCGCATGCTGCAATTCTGCATGTGAGATGAAGAGGAATCGCTGAGGACGGAAGAAGCTGAACCACCATGCAAGCTGTGCGGCGTAGTTGCCCACGTCCACAATGTTGAAGCCCTTCTGCCCACGGCAGAATGGTGCACCATATATCTCGCTGCTTGACACTCCATCACAAACGTCCTCATCATGCAGAGAGTAGTGGCACTGGAAACATGTGTGCCACGTCCTAGATTGCGACTGCAAAAAGAAAATATGTCATCAGTGCCAGGAAGTGCAGCCTTGGAAATGAAGTCATTGCATGAGCGCACCTGCTTGTTGAACAGGCATTCACGCGCCTTGCTGGCTGCAATGCTGTTTTGAACACTGGTGCCAAATGAAGGCATGTCACAAGAGAATGTGCCTTGTGGACATGCTGCGTTGTACGCCTTCCTCCATGCGACATAAGCCCTGGCAACTGGGTCCTGCAGCATACTGTATCCTGTAGTGCTGCTGCCTGTTTATCTCTGACAGGTGGCTGTGTCATGTCCAAGTGTGGTTCACAGGTGTGCAGCTTAAACAATAAACGCTACCGACCGCAGCTACAAATATTTGCGGCAAGATTGATCAGGCACCGTACGCGAAGGACCACTACAAATCTTGCGGCGGGTAGAAGTGCTTTGATCCGGGGTGCAGCCACAGAGTTGAAGAGATAGTCTGGGGTTGCGTCAAACAGGGCCCTCTTGGGACGCCGCTTGGGCTTCTTGGAAATGCTGTCTGACGCGAAGGA
This sequence comes from Ulva armoricana, assembly GCA_032360965.1. Taxonomy (NCBI): domain Eukaryota; kingdom Viridiplantae; phylum Chlorophyta; class Ulvophyceae; order Ulvales; family Ulvaceae; genus Ulva; species Ulva armoricana. The sequence goes on from JAUMHO010000010.1 coordinate 2,466,773, forward strand.
GTCCACAAAAGCACCTGGCGGCGGCATTGGCCAACGGTCAAAGAAATGCAATTCATTGCTGAAACTGTTGAGCGCCTGCCTGCATGGTGACTGCTTAGCAAGCCAGCTCACCGGACAATGCAGCATTGAGCTGTGCAGAACGCATAGCAGCAACCAGGAATACAATTCCGGCTCAATTTCATCTTTAGATGGCATCGGGTGCTTAAGTGCCCTTTTCCTGGATCCAGTAAGCGCTACAGCAGGCAGCACAGCAATGACATGCACACATATACATCAATGTGGTGTTTCGAAACACTGAGCGGCTCTACCCTTGGCCTTGTCTACAAGTTGGAAGGATTTGCGCCAGCCACGACACTGATAGATGTCACGATGCCGGAGAAAGACGAAATGGCATAGACAATGGAGCGCACTTGTACGAGCGGGCTGGTGGAATAAATGCTGGATGTTTTGCTAGTGACCTTGCAAGCCAGTCTGCCCCTGAGTGCTGAGCTCCCAGAACAAAAAGCATTGGCTGAAGTAGCTTGATGGCGGTCATCTGTTGTGCAGCTGGCTCCCTGCTGCCTTCACACCAGACAATGCTATCGTGGTTAAGGCTTCCTGGTGGGAATCGCTTGAATCCAAAATCCTGAAGGCCACGGTCTATCTTTCCCACAGTCAAATAGTTGGAGGCCATTAGCATTGATCTACAAATTCTGTCAGACAGGATAAGCCGGTGAACCAAACACATGAAAGTCAATGTCCAAGCTTTCTTCACAGCTTGCTGTCCTACGACCCATGCTGTTTGCCAGGCACCTGGCGCGTTCGTGCTACAAACCGAAGCACATGCAAGAGAGAAAAACCCCTGTGCTTTTAAACAACTTCCTCGGTAACAAATTACAATCGAACCCCTGGTTGGACATCGATGTGCTCCAAGTCTCGCTAGATATGCTTGTACCCACAAGACCTTTGTGCAACATCTCATACCTAGCTGGTGGTCTGCAATGACCCTATACGTTGCGGCGCCCAGCGCCAATTTAGTTCACATGGATCCGTTCATGTGTACACGATCATGACAAAGGCACCCAAAAAGGCTTTTTTACGTGCATGAGGTTGTGGATAACATGCATACAAACTCTCATGCTGGATGACAGCATCGGCACTACCTCGTTCCCCACTGCCACTGTCGCCCTGCTCGCGCGCACCATCTCCACGTATCCTACCCTAGCATTCTTAACCTGCACCGGAATCAGCACCGAGTCCCTGTCACTTGGGGCCCATGACGAGCCACTGCATCATGGCTACAAAACCCATTCAAACTACACAGACTGAGCACAAAAGACAGGAAACGTGGCCATGGTGGGAATGATATGACTGCTGGATGCTTGCTGGTCTGTACGCACCTGTTTAGTCCAATACAGCATATTGAGCGCAATGTGTACCGTTTCACTCACTAGGTTGAGGATCACACCGTGTTGTCCACTGAGTCCATCACAGAATTTGACCTGTTTGTGCGATTTACAATAGATGCTCCCTGCAGCGCTTGAGGCTGGGCACCACGACTGGCACTTCCCGATGCAACCTGAGCTTCCTGTCTCTGGCGTGGTTGTGCTGCTTGAGCTGAGTTCGTGAGAGACTCTGGCTTGGCCTTCAGCCGGTTCTTGGGGTCAGGGATGCGTTCAGCCACCTGCACAAGTATTTCATGCAACTGTGGAACCTAAAGATCTTGTTCAGCCAATCGAAAACTGTGAAAAAATCAAATCTGAGTGGCTCCAAGTGGGCTTCAGACGTACCTGAGGCAACCCTTGTCCAGGCGCTTGAACACGAGCTATTGTGTTGGTCTGCAACGATGCCTTAGGCAGCGCTTGAGCTGGCGCCTGAGGGGTCCTTGGTAAGGCTACTTGCGGCTGAGGCAGTTCCTGCAGTGGCTGCAGGGGTACTGATGTCTTATGGACTTGAGGCAGCTCAGGTGGCGGCGCCTCAGGTGACTCCTCAGCATCTGTTACCGGATCATCAATGTCCGCACTTGGAGATTTCTGAGTCTGCTGGGATATGAGCTTTGCTTTTGAAGGCAAGGGGAAAAGGCTTCCTTTGGCAATGAACTCATACGCATGGGTGTAGTCTTTGCTTGGATTGATGATTCGGAGGGCGTCTAGCATGCCTGGACTATGTCTATAACGGATCTGTTTGGGCGGCTTGTGTGGACCACGGGTAAAATGGGCATTGGCCAGCTTTGGCAGGCCGCACGTAGCTACTGGCCTGGATATCCTGCATGAATCCATATCGCATGCCATGTTAGATCTTGAATTTTAACCAGCACAACAGCTATAGGTAGATTAGACCATAAGAGTTGAAACATACGCTTGTCCAGCTGCGCATTCTTGCTTTGAAAGAGGCAATAGCCACTGAACATCGTTGATCTTCTTCCTCACCCATCGCAGCTCGAAGTCTCCCCACGGTATGTTTTGGAGCACAATCAGTACTAACAGACACCAAAGCATGATCACGAGCAAGGCAAGTCGAGAGATGCATGGTGATGATCTTAGTTTACTACTGTTGTCAGCTTCCATTACTTTACCGAATGCAGATTCGCCTACCCGATACCGCTCTGCTATGTTTTTTATAGAGCGTGATCTCAGCACCATTGCAGGTTGACGTGGTTGGTTCTTGAGTCCTGGAGTATCAGGTATTGCTTCAAATTCTTCTGACTGTATTTTGGGCATCGGATCTGACGTTTCCATGGCATGGGTCAGTCCATCTCTGAGGAGGTATGGGTCCTGTACCCCGGAAGTTCAGCAAACCATCCGATCATAGATTCTGACAGCGTCTGCTGACAAAGAACATGATAAAAGTTATGAATCAGATGGCACGTGCTGATAACGAGTGGTGCAGTGGACCAGAGTGTGCAGATCATTTGGTGGAGAACAATGCAGTGTTTGAACGAAGGGACACACGAAGCTCTCAGCTATTCCACGCCGCTGTTTGGGCTCACTGGTCATGCTCCAGCGTAGTAGGAGAGATACCAGGTGACTACCCGCGTTGCGTTCCGACCTTGAGCTGGACCTCTACAGGCACAGCAGGTGGTCCGCGCTCCAGACAGCCGATCTAGCAGTTGTGGCACAAGAAGAGGAAGCCCTGTTGAAGGGAGACTATAAAGCTTTAGGCTGCTTATTGTCTGCGACAAAGACGTGTAGGCTGCTACTTAGAGAATGGGGTGGGTTCGAGCTCCGGCGTCGAATGGCTACTTACAGCGCTCCTGGTTTCGTCCTTACAAGCTACAGACTCACAGTGCACACGGCATATTTAACAGGTCAAATTTCTGCTGTTGTTCCGCTTTCATGGCTGGGTGTGCAATCTATGTCTACAAACAGCTGAAATACGTTTGTGCACACCCACGCAAGCTTCTCGGAGTCGAGTACACAGTCCGTTGAGTTGGGAAAAGATCATTTACTAGCTAGCATATTACAACATGTGCAATAGCATAATTTAATCTGCTAGGTACCTGTTTCGTTCCCGATCGCGCTGTTTTGCAGCCAATCGGTGCACGAACAAGCGCGAATTGCACCTAGGCCTGGGAGGTACGAACAAGCCCAAAACCTCCCGTCAAGTTTCACCCCTCATACTCGTGCAAGGTCACTTTTGATATGTGCACATCTGGATGTGAGCATCGCATGCGCCATTTCGCATGTCCACTCACCTGCAAATCTGAAGGAAGGCAGCATCAACCACACGGCCAATACTATAAGCGGGATTCATGGCATAGCGGTCAGCCAGAACTCAACCATGGAGGTCTAGGAGATGTACCTCAGTCCTTATGTTATTCAATGACAACTTTCGTGGTGCTTCAGCTGATATTGAAACTGGTCTGCGTGCAGAGGGTTTCAAGTTGTGTATGTAACCGAGAAAGGAGTCACGGCCACAAAACACCAGGCCAAGGGGGACCAAAGCAAGGAAAACACTCACGGTATACACATGAGCACCGTAGCCAGGTTGAATGCGGCAGTTCCACTTGAGCATGTTGCAAGTGAACCATTGTGTGCGAGCAAGGTGCTAGCAACGAGAGAGGACAGAACAGCAGGCTGCCGTGCTGTTCTGCACAAACAGCTGTTGTTGAAGGCATCCGTAGAATTCTTGGGCAGTCGTGAAAATTGATGAAAGGCCAAATGGTGAAAGGCCTACGGCCGCAGGAACCAATCATAGACACACAATTACAGAGAACGTACAGTCTAGGGTCGGATCAAAGCTTTGATGCTTAGGATTAACTTAGGAGTCATGAGTCGTCTGCCGGGCAAGGCGACCGTATCGGGCAGAGCCCGCCTGCTGAGGTATGGGTGCTACAGTCTCCGGTTTGGAGAAAGTTGGAGACACCATCGTGTAAAACACAAAGATGCACAGTACATATATACCAAACGGAATAATTAAACGTCGCGGATGAGAGGGAATCATCTCTCTAATACCGTGTCCTACATCTAGACAGGCAGGCAGCACGGCGGCCATATTGTCTTTGACACCTCATCCCATGCCGGTGCATGTTTCATCGGTGGCAACTGGGAGCCAGGCTTTCGAGCAAATTAAGGTTTATGATATTTGAAACATAAAATTTTATCACTCCCCCGTGCATATCCTGTTCACTTCCATTGAAAACTGCGTGCTCCCTTTGACTGCTGTCTATGCCCCGGCTGCACGACTCCAAAATACACGCGGCACCGCGAGACTTGCGCTGCCTTTTGCAACTGCGGCTGCACATGGGTAGTCATGGGAGAATTCCAACTTCGTTTACACACTTCGTGACGGGCCTGCTGGGAGCATTCACCCGTACGTATCGTGGCTGGAAGGGTGTAAAATGCATGTGGTCGAGGCCCGACGACCGCTGGCATTGCCAACGGGTCAATGACAAGTACAAATACCATTCGATGGCACCAGCATGAAGCCGGAGCTAGAAACATCGGTTTGTATTATGTAGCTGCAACTGTAAGTTCGGTATGCCATTAGAATTGCCTGAAAATGCGTGATCTCGTTTTTGTCAGCGCTGCGCATTCCGATGTAAAGCCTCAAATAAGCCCGATACCGGCTTTAGTGCACAGACAGTACTATGAAATGGTGGCCCTAGGCTATCATGAAATTGACTGATCTCAATCGTTCATTGTTTATACAGCTCATTTTCAAGTGGTGGTCATGCTAGAACGGAAGTCGCTATCAGTGGCAGCTGCAGCAACATTCGCGTTTGCATGGCTATATGCTGATGACTTGGAGGAAGGGTTTGCAACAGATTTTTCTCGAATTTTCCAGGTGTGCGTAGTGTGATTGCGGGTGCCTGATACCCTAGCCTTGGGATCTGTGTGCAAAATCAGCATGAATCATACACACAAACAACAGCAATCAGATCCATGCAGTGGGCAGGCATCACAGTGGTGCTGATTGCCAATCCACTCCTTGGGGGGCTGGCAAGGACAAGCTTGGACAGGTGCCTGCCCCGTTGTTTCGTGTGCACGCTGATCGCCATCGCATGAGCACTTTCGGCACCAGTAATGATGTGCTTTGCTGGTATTTGCTCACGTCCCTGGCGCTGACCGAGTTGTGACTTACTTTTGACTGGTCAGGTGCCTTGGCTCTCTGCTGGGGGCAGGAGTAGCCATGATCGGAGCCTACATTTCGACACACGGGGCATTCTATGTGCCACTCACTGCCGTTTCGATTTATGCCTTCCATGTGGCTGGAGAGAGGCTAGATGCTGGGTATTCAGCCAAAATTGCAATGCTGTCTTTCATTCTCGGTGCGCACAGACGAACCTGGCTCTCCTTGATCAGTACCATGTGTGACCATGACGCCTATCCCGACCTTGTATGGCAGCTTAGATGAGCTTGACGTAGACTTTCCGGATTGTCTTATCTGCAAGCTACCCGTCTTGAGCTCCGCCACACTGAAGTAAGCCATCTCCGTGTTCGCAGTGGCTGGCTCCTGTCTGACCTCCAGTCAGGCATACTGGCGCATTGCTATTGTCCGTCTGGCTGGAATTGTGCTCGGGGTGATCCTGGCTCAGATTGCAAGCGTTACAATCTACAGCAAGGCACACTCGGACACTGCCATCGCACGCCTACGGGCGTCACTGCAGTGCACGGCGGAGCTGTGCGAGTCTGCATGGCTTGCATGGCACCTCACCCAGAAACCGCACGTCCCCACCTTCCTCACAGCACCGGCAGAGGAACTCAAGGCTGCCCTACAGCAAGCTTCACAAGTGCAGCCCCAATTGCTGCCCGATATGCTCCTTTCAGGGGCCCCCCAAACATTGCAGTCATCAGACAAAGGGGAGGGATCCGCCAAGCTTGACCCTATGTCGCCGATGACATCCAATGCCGCTCGGGGTTCTTCGACGCGCCAACCCGCCGTGACCCCCCCGGTGGTGTTTCCAAACCAGCATCCCAGTGCTCAGCCGCAGGAGGAGACCGGACCAGCAGCTGGCGGAGCGACGATTCTAGGAATTCTCCAGGTGCGCATGCAGAGTAACGACAGATACTCATGCCCGTTCAGTTACCCATAGTGCCTTGGTTATTGATGGCCGTTTAATCGCTGTCTACTTTGTGATGCTTTCTCTCTTGAACACGTTTCTGGATGTTCCAGGTAATCGTGTCCAGCAAGCACATCAGACACTGCACATGCTCTGGGCACACCATGCAGGCCGAAATACGAGTGACTGATTTCTGGATCAGGAGCATATGTGCTCTGTGTGCTGCTACAGCCAACGGCATGATCAGAATCAGTGGCTCCCACAACCACACATGGTGGCTGGTCACAACGGCCGGACATCAGCGATCGTACAACTGGGGCTGAATGCATCGAACATGAAGTGCAGGCGGAGGATCGCTCAGTTATTCCCGTGACGCCCGATCTACTCACCCAGATCTCAAACTGTGCCCAGAGGCATGTGGGGGCTAAGGCTGCCGATCAATGTCACAGTGAGCCCAACTTGGCCTCTGCTACACCGTGCCAGCATCGTTCCATATGCCAAGCAGTGAGTGCACCTGGACTTGTGTTAGCAACTGATGTGGAACCACTCCTTCAGCGTGTGCGGACCTCGAGCCACTCGGACTCATCCAGCGAGGAGGAAAAACGCGATGAAGACCTGCCACAGCAGCACCATGCGCTGCACAAATATGGCTTTGGCTCGATGCAAGACCTTGTGCGCATGTCACGCTCGACATCCATCGACTGCCCATCTTCTGTGCAGCGCCGCAACAGCTGGCAGCTGAATCCATCGGTGCAGGCAGGGCTAGCTGCACCTAGCCCCTTAGCCACTAGCACAAGAGAGGTGCCTACGTGTTCACCCGTTTTAGAGGAGGATGTGTCTGTTTCACAAGCCCAATCTGACCCTCGCAATCAAGTTTCAGAACGAGACACTGGAACGCAAGGCAAGAAGGCAACGGGCGGTGGAAATGTTATAGCGAGAGTGTGGACGCATGAGACAGCAACTTCTGAGGACAGGGAACCACAGCACATCGATTCCATCAACCACGAAGGCCCGATGCACGGACCACCGCCACCAAAAGTGTGACACTGGTCCCCATCTCGTTTCGCGCACGTTTGCTCGCCTCGGGCATAGCTGCCAACCGCGAGCAGACAACCACTTTGCCGCCATGCACGCCTGAGCTCTTGCCATATGCATTTGGTATGTTGTCGCGTAGCTAGCCTTGGTCCTGAGCACTTCCAGGGAGATTTTTGCTTGCTGATAAATGACGCGTGCAGGTTGCATCTGTGGCGGCCTGGCTCGATGCACTGCCGACTTGGCCGCAACTTGCAGAGGGAGCAACGCAGCCTGCAGGCTTGTCACGGCCGAGCTCCGCCAGTGCTACTGGCGGCGCCACCTTGCTCGAAACCTCGATCGCTTTGCCATCTGAATCTGACACCGCCCCCCCCGGCCCTTCAGACAGGCAGGGAACCATGTACCAGGTGCTGGCCTATCATCTTGTGCAGGCACAATTTGATGGCCACTTGGGGCAAGCCTCAGAAAGAACTCTAGTTGAGACGACACGTAGTGAATTGCAGCCCCTTCCCTTCGTGGATGCGCGTTGCCCAAGTTATCTGCATGTGCAGGCGTGGAGGCGTATCTTGGGTCAACAGGCAGGTGCGGCACAGGTGCCACCTGTAATGGGCGCCCATGCAGCAGTACCGGGCCATCTGGACCTTGGTGCCTCAACTGTTTTTGCTCAGGCGGATGTGGCTCCGACACCTCCCTTCCCAAACGAACAAACCCCGCTTGCCCAGGCGCCGACTCCGAAAACCCCCAATGTCAATCAGCTGGGCACAGGCTTCGGCAGCCACCGGCTATCCAGCCTCGGGGTGTCCACGCTGGGCCAGTCACCCCATCAAACGCGTATGACCTGGGACACTGCCAAATCGCTCCGCAGCACGGAGAGCGTCCCGGCATCTGAGATTCAGTGGCTTCTGCAAGCCATGGGGTCGGCACTGGAAGCAACAGACCTGGTTCCCCCAGCTGATGCATCCAGCGCGCCCGCGCAGACACACAGCCTAGCAAGCCCTGCCACGCCGGTCAATCAATCAGTCGGCGGGGATGGGGCAGGCCTGAGTTTCGTGAGCCGCCCGATTCGTGAGGGCCGTCTAGAGCAGCGTAGTGACAGCGAGCCGCGTGCTTCCGGCTCGCCTGCGCCTTGTGCAACGCCACCAGATGCCGCTGAAGCAGAGATGAAGCCAGAAGCCTCTGCGCCGTCACACGGGCTGCAGGTTCCGGTGGAGCATGTGCTGGCCTGGGATGTGGAGAAGCAGACGGCATCAGACCGTCGTTGCGAGGATCTGCTCATGACAATATTGCAGGAGACTTCCAAGATCGATGCAGACGTGCAGGTGTGCAATGATTGCATCTGAAGGGCTCTTGCTGCTTCATGGGACCATGCTGGCATGTCTTTGTCATGCATGTTACGGTCATGGGAGCGGACTACCTTCAGCTGACTTCACCTGCCTGACACGACTAAGGCACCCATGCCATGCAAATTATCTTCTTCAGGGAAAGCAGGGCCCGCCAGGAAATGCATTTGAGCCATGCAGGGTACAATGGGCGAGGTTCTTGTTCGGTTTTGGAAGATACAGATGTTTCTGCCTCGGCCAGTGTCATCAATGCAACAGCTGCGGCGCAATCACATGCCGACAGCTGGAATAGCAAACCTTGTGGGCAGCATACGCATCACCGCTCGCATCCTCTGGGCGCTGCACGCGACCCTCCGGCAGGGCTTCACCAGGTGCAGCTGCCCTGATTTGCAGAAGCTGTGCTGCGCAGCAGAGCTTCTGCAAATCTTATGCCTACAGTACTTCATGTCCATGCTGCTGGCCAATACCATCCTTGACACCATGCATATCTGCGTATAGTCACATATCTGTCACTGCTAGCAGCCGTGAGCTTGACAACTCGCTGCGATAGGTGACGAGCAGACCGCCGTCCAGCATGTTCAACAATCTTCTGATGCAGGGACATGGTCATGCTGCTCAAGCACACGTACCCAGCAGCCCTGATGTCTGATCTCCGCCATTTCTCCATTGCAGCACTCTACGATGTCGCCAGCGTGTTCCCGGAGAGGTTTGTGGCTACATCCGCCGCCAATGTGCCCTCGGAAAACCTCCACCGGTTCATCTCGACCGTCGAGGCCCTGGTGACCATCAGCCGGACACATTTGACAGACACCACAAACGACCCGTTCGCGCGGATGCACCCTCCCTCGCAGTTCGGCCCTTTGCGCGGTCTGTCAGCCCTGTCATTGCCGTCACGTCAGGCCAGTCCGCGTGCGGCTCTCTTTGCCCTGTGGTTGTGCCGAGTTTCCTTACTTTGGGCTTCTTCCCTTTCAGCCAGGACTAGGTGACATGAGCAGTACATCCGCACAAGCCCAGATAGCATGACACAGCCACCTGTGATGCTAACATGAGTGTATGCTCCGTCTTGGAGCAGATTTGTGCAAGTCTGACACATGTAAGTCTGACACCTACGCCTTGAGTTGGCCCATGCATGCTGGCGTGTGCACAGTCCAGTACAGCGACTTGTGATGCTGACGGACCAGCCTAATGTTCCATTTCGACCTTCTGAAGCTGCAATGGGAGCACATCTGCTCGCGACAGCACTAACCAGTGGCTGCCGCCACGGAGCGGCAGGCGTATGTCTAATCAGGTCATGGATGTGCCCTGTTCTCAATGCCTCGATGCATGCAGCGCAAGCCCAGACGTCCCCTGCTGCTGGCCCCGTTGCCGAGGGTGCAGATGACTTAGCGGGCATGAAGCAGAGTGGAGCTAGCTTTAAAGGAATCTCTTCAGACCATGCGGCTACTAGCCCACCTAAGAAGGTTGGCGGTGCGCCAGGCGATCGCTCAAGAGAGAGCCGTGCAGGCGCAGTTCCTATCGCTGCAGCGCAGCTGGCTCGAGCAGCCTCATCTGATGCTGGGACATTTGGCCTTGCCGGCCAGACTGAGGATGCAGTGCCCACCCCGTTGATGCAACGCCGGGCTTCAGGACTGCCAATTGTGGGCGTGTTTGGCGGCGTGCATGGCAGGAGCACAAACGACAGCTCACTGCACCGCCGCGCATCCAAAGTTTCACGCATGTCATGGGAGACTGCTCGCAACCAGGACAGCGGGGGGGCGCGATGGACGCGGGCGCTGCTGTTTCCGACGACTGTGGAGGGCTTCCTGGCACGGGTGCGCTGGCAGGCATTCCAGCAGGACGTGACCCAGCTGGCGGAGCAGATGATGCGGCTGCATCAGACCGCAAAGAATGTCATGCTGCATCTGCCTGGACCAGCGGGTGTGGCCGACCCCACGCTGATTCCTGATGCAGACCTATGATGATGGGTCTTTACCTGTTCATGGCCCAGCTGACTCGAGGCGGTCTCTGTTGCTGGTGCGTGGTCATTGCATCCAGGTTGTGGCTTGAATTATGTGTGTTGTGCATTGAGCTGTCGGAGTCGACGCGGGCAACGGTTCCCTGTGGCATGAACATACACTGTAGTTGTGTGTGCGACCATTGTGCCCGGTGTTACTGCGGGGCAGATTCATAATCTATCCAGTCTGTGTCTGGTGAGCAGTGCAACGCCGAGAGTGGCCTGATTCATGCCTGACATGTACACGGGGGCGGTAGGTACTGCATGCGCACGAGACGGGAAGTCTCATGACAAATCTGTAACATGCGTACGCGAATCTATGTGCTCATGCGCGTGGATCGTACGCCACCCATGAATCCCTGGAGAAATTATCAGCGGCTCCCTCAGCCGCTGCAATCCCCACGGTGCGGCACCCGGTCACCAATGCACTATGCATCACCCCGGCCACAATAGCCGAAGCACCACGCAGCTAACCGGCGATTGCCGCGGCCATCAGGGCTCCCATGTTGAATGAAGATGCTGCCCTCTGAGCAGAGGCAGAGGCGCACCGCTGCATAGAACGTGAACGGACTGCACCCACATCACCAGAAGAAGGCCTTGACGACCCATTCACCACGGACGGGGTCTACAGAGCCTGTCCGGCTTTAAGACCCGAAAATCTATGGACATCGGCGCAGTACCGGCGGAACTCCTCGAGTGGTCCGGCCCAGCGGGCTGCCAGATGATCATACGATCAATGCTGTGTGTGGCGCACAACGGATTCCGTGCGCGTGCAGACAAGGCATGGTCATAAATCTTCCAAAATTAGGTGACTCAGACCACTCACGCTGATGGCGGTCATGGACAAACTCTTCCCGCGACCCTCGGATGCAAACATGTCATGGCGGCCGTGTCGCTACACGACCAGCAGAGTCGGTCCTGCCTAGGCTGCCTGGGCCGAACGACGACCTTGTGCTGTGATTTGGCACAAGAGGCCGTCCCTGTCACGTGACCCTATGCATGGAGCGACTAGGTAGAGGGCGAGCCAGCTGGCACACCCTCTGCCCCCGCATCAGGCCGCTCCTCCTCACCCCCACACCCAATCGGACCGCTCTTCCGTCCCTCCTCCAGGCGTCCCCTCCCTCCCCTCACCACCTCTCCGAACATCCCCCCCTGCCCTCCCTGCCTCCCGCGTCCCCATCTTTGCCGCCTGCAGTTCTTCCCCAAGACACGCGTGTCTGGCGACGGTGGGGTGTGTATACAGGTCTCTAGGCCGTGCAGGGTTCTAGGGCTCTGTCGAGGTTAGGAATGCTTCTCAGTTGTGTTAGCTGCCTTCCAGTGCATTGTGGGAAGTCTAGCAGTCCAGTTTGTGCGTGTGTAGTTTGGTGTGAAGAGTGACATGTTCTGGGTTACTATCATGTTTCACTAACCTGTTTTGCTTGCGCTGACTTGTGCGTTTACTCCTTGGCGCTGCCAGGCTGCTGCTTTGACCTCCTTGTAACACAACCAGGCATATGCGCTTCACCCTGGTAGGTGGACATTAAACGCATTGGAATATCTGATCCACATACTACACCGCCGTTCCGCAACAGGCGGGTCTTCTCATGCATACACTTTCGACAGTGCAAAAGACTCGGTTTCTCATGGCCTCTTCCTTGACTGCCTCATCCAAAAAGATGTCCCAGGAAAACCGTTTGCGGCAACTGATCGCATGTACCTCGCAGCATCTAGCCATGCCTGGGCTGAACACAGTATGTCCTACCCGTTCCAAGTCCACCGTGACGTGGCACAAGGATGTCCCCTTTGCCGGATGCATTATTTATCGACTCGATCCTGGAGGACATGCACTCCCCTCCCACTCAGGACAAGCTGCACACGGGCGACTATACTGGCACCGACCGTACATGGGACAAGGACATGCTGATGGCCTGTCTGTTATAGCCGCGAACAGTCAGGGACTGACTTCGGTGATCAATGTAGTCCACCGGCGCGGTGTGGTCTAGGGATGGGTCTTGACTGTGCCGAAAGCAGTGGTGGTCTTGTCTCGCCCTCAAGGCCTCCGTCAACGGTTGCCAGAAGCACAATTTCGATGGAGATCTGACATCCTGCCTACAGCGGACAGCGCTGAGTATCTAGGCCTGCACCTTCACACATCGTGAAACTGGGAAGCACAAGTCGCAGCGGCCGTTGACAAAGGATGGAAAGCGCTTGTGAGTGCCTCACATTGTTGAAGTGTCCATGCCTGTCTGCAGCGACAGAGAGCATTGTGATACGGGGACACACATTGGGCCGTCATGATCTACAGGATGGAACTTTGGCAAGTCACGGCGGGGCACACAGCCATTGATCATGCTCGGATCATGGCCGCAACGATCATGTGTGACATCCAGCCACAAGGGGACACGCCAGCATGGATTTGGGACCGGTGCATCCGTGAGGCAGTGACGTTGTCGGACCATGGCGCCGTCTCGGCAGCCGATCACTTGCACTCACGGGCAGGGTTCCGCGCACGCGGTATCACGCGGTATCACCGACTGTTGGGTGGCCGCAGTCCTTCGTGACCATGATCCGTGGTCCTCTGAGTTCACGACACATGCACCAGCAGATCGCTTCCCGGACGTCATGGGTACAGATGTATGGTCCGCTATGACCAAAGGAGACTCCTGGCTCCACAGTGGCATTGTGTTGGCATTGTGTCCCATGCAAGTGCGCTTGACCCTCATGCTCTGAATCTGCCGGGCCCCGCTGGACTCGGACACGCCGGGCTTGGCCCTCAACAACTCTCGAATCCGGGGCGATATCTGGGCATGGGTGCTCCGCAAACGCGTTGTCACTGAAGATAGACACCCCATTGGTCGCTGCCAGCCGCTCACAGACTCCATGCATTCACCGTATGGTGCACCCCTCCGCGATGGTGCACCCCATCACGGCCCTGCGGTCGTGTGTGCGGCTTGTCTCCGGCAGTGGCCTGCGCAGAGGGACCTACCTGTAACACGACATCCTGCGTGCCACGTCCACAAGCGACGCAGCCCCTGCGATTGTACGAAGCTCCTTCCCAGGCGGACTCCAGGACAAGGTTGCTGCGTCTGCGTGTTTTGTCCCGTTCCTACTTCCCATCCCTACTGCGCCCTGTGTCGTGGGCCACAGCACTCCGGGTCACGTGAGGCGACTCTGTACTCACTTTGTGGCTTTGACATTGGCACGGTGGCATGCGCAGCGCATGTGGGACTCACCTGAGTGCGACTGCTGCTGCATGCGCCCTGCGATTGGCAGCCTGGTCCGCCCCGACCAGTAGGGTTGCTGTAGCTGATGCCTATTTGGGTTTGACATAACACCCGATGTTTTTGTTGTTGTTGTCACACTTCAATGCAAGAATGTCAGACTCCACTATCCCCTGTGGTTCCCAGTGGGAGAACTCTGTGGTGGGCCCTCCTGTGGCTTGGCTCTTCTGTTTCATCCGCCCCTATGCGAAGGGGTGCTGTGGCCAATATGCTTGGCCTGTTGACCGGTTTATTATTATTTGTAGTATTACTGTTTGCATACCATCACCCCTGGCTCATACCAGCCGTGCCACATGAGCGAGGTGCCACATGCATCCCGAGAGGCAGCTTCACAATGGGCTGTGCTCAGCGGCATGCTTGTTCGCGCCGCATGGTCGGATGAGTTCGCACTGCGTCCTCTGATGGGTGCTGTCAGACGTCTCTCGCCAACTAATATGTGATATGCGGCAATGCATTCGTTCGTGTGTATCTTGTGCTTGATGTTGCATGTCCGCCGTGGGCATGTGACAGCCATGTGACGCACTTTTTGAACGCCTTGGACAAAAAGCCCTGGCGCGTCAACTGCTGTGACGGTAATCAAGGCGCAAGGCTCGCTACACTTCTATAGCACCAATGGGTAATTTTTTTGTGTCGCAATTGTCATTCAATGGCCAGGATTCACAAGTACATATCCAATATACTTCGATAAATCCAAAACGGGGTGACCGTCCGTGGTGACTGTACTAGATTCCCAGATTTCGGCGCCGGAAGGCAAAAAGTGTCACGCATGTGCGCGATTGCCGCGGTTCATGCACGATGTCTAGGGCCCTGAATGTCCCCCGCACAAGAGAGCCCCGCCAAAGTCACCGCCATTGAACTTGAATAATCGCATATCGCAATGTTACACAGTGCTATGATACCATCTAGACCATCCGTATCTGCTTTTTGACTGACTTACACCAGCCACGTCAGGACCGCGTCGTGCGCAGTAGCATTCATTCTCAGACATTGAAGCCCACCAAAGCAAATTGCTGTTATACAATCAACTCTTGTCCAACTTCCCACCTCTGCGCTTCGTTGGTCGACCGATGGTCGCGCTCACAAATTAGGAGACTGCCCTTACAACGGCCATGCCGGACAAGGATAGACAACCATTTTACTGCCCCTTCCCAGGTGAATACTCATTCAACGTTTGAGACTTTAATTTGTGCCAAGTGTCGTGTGAAATGGCTGTACACGGTAAAAAGGTACCGGTTGAGTTCACCCACCTGCCCAAATCGCAGGTTGCAAGAGGAAGTTTGCCAGCCTGTGGAGGCTGAAAGTACATTATCGAGCCCCTCCAAACGAACGGGGCTCAGGAAAAGAGAGGGGGCACGGTGTGGAGCTGCCAATATGCCCCGCCTGCGGCGAAACATTGCAGCCCAAGACACATCACAACCGGTGTCGAGCCGGACGAACCTCCCAGCCAGCAAAGAGTGCAGTGAAACAGCGTGGTAAAGCAAATCGATCTTTAAATGCAAGCGCAAAACGCCGTGTAGCCAAGGAAGAACCCAAGTCTGAAGAGATGGCCTCGGCCAACGATGCGATCGGCGTGCCCACGGCATTGACTGAACCCGTTGTGGCATTGCCGGCCAGAAATGCCTCTTCCTGTGCGGCTGTTGACTACATGGACGAGCTTCCGCAGAACGCCTTTATGGTGCGATATATCTCGCCGATCACCCGATTCCGACACCGCCATGACAAAATATCACGCCACCATGCTGCTTCAGATCTACCTCCCCGACTCGTAGCTTCTTATGAACATCTACATGATGCCTTGGTTTTAGTCGGTGTCTGAGTGACCGTATTGCTGCAGATGGCTGAAGCACTAGCGTGCTCCCACGACGGCATTGCGGTCCAACCCGATGTACGATCCTCTGCATAACAGTATGCTTGTGACATAAGCTGAGCTGCCATGGCCATCGTCTTGAGCGTGTGCGCTTTTATCTGCAGTTGGTGCAAGGCCTTCCTTTTGAGTTTCACCATGCTGCTCATCATTCAGCCATGGACGATGGCATGCGTGACAGTGGTCCATCATCAACTCATGAAGTTAATATCTCGGATAACGACGAGGCAGCTACTAATGCATTCTCCCTTCCACCTGCGCCGGCACGAAACCTGTCAGCTAAGGGAGCCGCTCAAGTGCTCTACACAATTGCGCGATCAGAGACAGACCCATTGGGCACAGCAGGCTCAGATAGTGGCATTCTGGCGCCACATTATAACCTCTGCCCACTCTCTGCCACATCAGATGGTGGTGCAGCTGCTGATGTCGCTGACGATGCGATGCACCCGGGATGCACTGGGCTTGACACTGACTTGATGACAACTTCCAGCGCACCCCCTCGCAGTGCCAGCTTACATGCCGGAGATTCGATGCCAGGCATGCGTCATGAATGCACAGCAGATGGAATTCCCATCAACTCGATCATGGGAGGAGCAGTGCCAATGATGGTCCCCTGGGGCAGCCTCCAGCCACTCGGAGGCATGCAGATGCTGCAGGCTGGGCCCAATGGCCTTGTTCCAGTCTCAAACGGAGCACAGATCTTTCTGCCTGTCCAATTAAGAGCCATGGAAGGTGGCAACTGCGATGACATGGTGATGGATGGAGCAAACGCAGGCTATAGCCTGGTGGTGCCACCTGAGCTGATGACTCAGCAGCTTGTTTTCAATGCAGATGACATGCTGCAATGCGTCGATGCAAATGGCCAGCCCTTGGGACTACCTGTGCTTCAGGTTGCTGAGTCCCAGTCCGCACCGGGCTTCATGCCTGGTTCGCCTGTGCAAGGCCAGGGCGGGTGTGTACTCCCTGTGCATGCTCTGTTCCCTCCTCCCTGTTTCATGCATGTGGTTCACGCCAAGCATGTGGCTCACGCCATCTGCCCCCAGAAATGCGCTCATCGCCAGAGGTGATCACCGCTGACGCTGAGCCTGTATACAGGATCCCACAAGAGCAGTTTCTTGCTGCAATCCGTTGCACATCCGCGACCGAAGTGTCTGCGACTTCTTGATATGCCTACCCAGAACATGCGTGCGGGAGGTGAGCGGCCACCCCATGCGTGGGCCCAGTTTACCGGGCCTTGCACCGGTCCACACATGCCGCGGGGCCTGTTGCTCCAGCTTCACCAGTCACAGGTGGCTTTGTATGCTGCATCAGCTGCTTACGTGTACAATAGATTGTGCAGCAAATGTTCCGTCAGTGAGTTGTACTACGCGAGTTTCCAAGCAGTGTGAGTGTGCGGTGTGCCTCTGGTGGTCCACTGGTGTGCCACTGGTGGAAGCTGATGTTGAGAGCTCACTGACGACCAGGCGGTTGCGCAATCCAGTCATGCACCGAGTTCAGGGTGAGGAGAATACACGGCGAGGAAAATAAGGTCAACAGTTGCGTGGGACTGGTGCTTGATGCAGAAATCGGCTCATGTACCTCATGAATTGACGTGCTCTAGCTCGAGATGAATATTGAAGTGTCCAGCAGGATTCATGATCCACATCCGTAAGTTGAATTGCGTGCAAGCTTTTTTAGCCCTTGAGTGGGGTGTTGAGGTTGAGGTATTCGAGTCACTCAACTCCAAGCATGACTTGGCTAGTATGGTGTACTTGTGATTTAATTGTTTTGCCCTTGTGCAATGTGAGTGGCGGCTGAGTTGGGAGAAGAGAATTACATTGCCGATATTTTGTAAACCACTCTACCAAATAACCACCATCTACAATGATTTCAAGTCACTGCCAAACTCATCATTCCACTCTTGAAACTCTTTCAAGACACTTTGAGGCACGCTAGGCTTTACTATCTTCATTGCACTCAGCAGATCTTCTCTGTTCATCTGCCTCAGCTGTTGTAGATCTACAGTCTGGAGCTGGGCACATGAAAGCTCTCTTATTGGCCTCATGGCGGCCTCCTTACACAGGCTCGCCATATCACTGCCACTGTAGCCTTCAGTTGCATCAGCAACGGCCTGCAAATCATCTCCTGACAGCTGGCTCACCTGATTCGCCAGTGTTATATGTAGCAACTGCAACCGAGTGCTTAGATTGGGCAGCGGAACATGCACCCTCCTGGACAGTCGCCTGAGAACAGCATCATCAAGATCCCGCGGACGATTGGTTGCGCCAATAACAATGACCCTGCTGTCTTCACCATCCTGCAGATGGCATACCCGTGACCACCATCACCTGCATCGCCATCCACGGACAAAATTGTGCCGAACCAGCCAGGAGAGGCAAACCTTGAGGCCATCAAATCGCAGCAAGAACTCAGTCTTGAGTCGCCGGGATGCCTCATGCTCGGACGCACTACGGGCGGACAGCACGCTATCTATTTCGTCGATGAAGATGATAGCTGGCTGCATTTGCTCTGCAGTCTCGAACAGTGCTCTCACCATTTTTTCGCCCCGCCCAACGTACCGTGACGTCAGGCTTGATGCGCTCATGCAAAAAAACGTGGAGTTTGCCTCTGTTGCAACCGCCTTGGCTAGCAGCGACTTGCCTGTGCCGGGTGGCCCAAACAGCAAAACACCTGCACAACCATGGGATCTGAGCACATGCATGCACAAGGTTGAATATGATTTTGCAGGTAACGATTCCTTTCCCCCAGCGGTGCTGAGGAGGAAGCAAGGAGAAAAGCACCGCGTGTAGGTGCTCTCAACCCAGTGAAAATATCTGGCCGCATGGATGGGAGCACAACCGCCTCTTGCAAGACTCGCTTTACACCGGTCATTCCTGCGATGTCTGACCAGTGCACAGATGGGGTCGTCATCAAGATCTCAGACTCAACAGCAACTCTGCAAGACGCCAGCTCTGCAAGATATGGTGCACTCAGGAAATGCGTTACAGATTCATGTCAAAATCTGGACTCCCATACTGTCCCACACCGCACATCCTTTCATCCAGACGGCAATGGAAGCACAGGCCAGTGCCATGACAATTACTGCTGACGTATTCGCATTCCTTTAACCACATGGGCTGGAACGGTAGACAATTCCAGGCAATCCAGCATCTCCAGATGCGTACCGGAGTCTTCGTTGTCCGCAGGATTCTGAGTCTCGTTCCGGGCTCCACGGGCTGGCGGCAGCATTCCAGGCCGCGGTGGCGTTGGCCGTGGCTTGGCTTTACCAGTATACGATGAGGGAGGCGTCACTCGAGCTGGCGCATCCGGAAATCGGCTCGTGAGCCTACCGCTGTGACATGAGGCGCTTCCCATGGTACTCATGGAAGGCTGCGGTGGCTGTGTAGGAAATGGTGTCGGCAATGTTGCACGCATGGACATGTCTGTATGCGACATCCGCAAGCGTCCGCTGTTCGAGGCTCCACTTGCCATGCCTAGGCTGCCCGACGGCTGCGCAGCTCGAGTGGTCAGGGGGGAGCGCTGTACAGCCCCTTCATGAGCGTCTGAAGTGCGGTTTGGCATCTGACTGCTCACATGTGCATGGCCTGCGGCCCCATTGGTGGATGGCATGCCCCCTGTCGATGCCATGGCAGCATCACAGGCAGGCCTGTGCTCTACAAACGGCGAAAACGCAGGATGTCGGTTGATTTGTGCACGAGCCGATCTAGGGCGCACTGGACTGGGAACAGCTGGCCATGTCCCGTTCCAGTCTACCGCCGCAGGTGGAGCCACGGGCGCACGCATGCGGCGAGACGGGGACCCGGAAGGTGCCGGGTGTGCTGAAAGGCTGCGAGGTCCTGGGATTCGCTCAGCCGGCACTTTGTGGAATGCAAACGGTGCCCCGTACCGATCTTTCATCCTCTCAGGTACGACGGTGGTGTTTGCCGAGTCGCGTGGCGCCACAGCTGCTGCAGCGCTTAGGCGCTGCTTACAAAGCGGGTCCTGCTGAGCACGGGGGAATTCGGCTGGTAACTCTTGCTTCTCAGCCGTTGCTTCTGTTGGGGACCTAGGTGTGGTGCTCTCCGTTGTGGTCTGCTGTACACCTAATTCGAACGGACGTCGTACTGGTGGTGCTGTGGCAAGGGCTTGGGCCAAGGAGGCTCGGCGTTGTGCTCTCATTAAAGCTCTTTGCTCTGTGTGCATCAGGGTGGTGGCGGCCGTGTGGCTACTACTGGGTCCCTCAACATGCGTTGGCGGGAGGGGAGCACTGGGTACTGCAGGCTCAGCTTGCTCCTCTTGCTCAGCGGGTACAAACGTATTGTTGCGCATGTCGTCCTGCATGGAACCATGATGCGCTGCAGTTGTTTCTCAAATCCACTGCAGATCAACCAGGAAGGATGCCATACGCTGTGACTGACGCCAGTTTGATCACTGCTGGTGCTGGATGGGTCTCCTGGGGCGACTGCCTCGGCTGGATCTTCATATGCAGAGGACAGGCCAGCGCTGTCAGAGAAATTCGCTGAACAGTCGTTTTCATTATGGTCTTTCCAGCCCTTGGAGATCAGCTCTGCTTTGATGACCTCACTTTTAAGATTTGCCTGTGCGCAAAGAACGTGTTGCAGTGGCCTGTTTACCTCCAGATCATATGCCGACGTCTTCCCTGTGAGTATGTGATGCCTTGTGGAGCGTCAAGTCCGAACGGAAGTATGTCACATTGAATCCACCTCGCCCCGATGGACAGATCAAGCCAAATGCGCAACATGGAAATGTGATAGCGATCGAGTCTGTTGTTACCGGCCAACAATCATTCCCATCAGTGCATGGCGCGTACAGTAAACATGAGATGCGCTCATTGAGGAAGTGTAACGGGTCACGGAAAATAGATGCGATGACCAGGTCGTGGAGAAGTCGGCATTATGGTTTTCGACACCTGTGGCCTGGCGTTTGGTTCTCTAGGTCCAGCGAACACTAGCAATGGAGTAGTTGGTGTCCCCGCTTATGTACTATTATAACAACGCACAAATTTCGGACGCTATTTCACACCTTGATTCCAAATTCTTTCGCCAAGTTTTGCAGGGAGCGCCTGCTCAAACTGGCGAGACCTGCGTCCGGCTCCATCGATCGTCTTTACGCCCGCAAAAGGAGCAACGTTTCACATGCAGCTGAAAATAAAAGGTTTACGAACATTCTATGTTGTCACCTGTAAAGAGCGCAAATGAGCAGGGGTCCAGACTAAGGACGGTACACGTGCAATCAGCCGTTAGAGACCGCGATACTTCATGGCAATTGCGCACACTGCTGGGACGGTGCAACCTTCATCCGTACGGGGGGCCACCGTTTTGTCTGATGTCGACACTTTCCGACGGGGCTTTCTTTGAGTGACAAACCCCTTCAGCCACAATATATGCATGCAGGCGCAAAGGAACTTGAGCAAACAGTCAGGCTGGCAAATGCAGCATCGTCGCATCACTGTTTATGAGCCGGTGCGCCAACGTTCTCGTGTGCAGGCAGCATTTCAAGGGTAACTCTTACGTTGCCAGTGCCACGACAATTAGACGCGTGACCTCGATGGTCATCAACGTTGTGAGCTGCACTGTTTCAGACTGTATTGTGTTTGCCACACCTGGCCTCCAATGAATACACCATAGGAATCTGCGCATTATCATGCCCGCCGGCTAAGAAGCTTGTGGGAGCTTTCGCTTCTGGCCACAAAGGGACGCTTTGCTGAAATGCATTCCTCCGCGAACGCTGCATACGTGCGTCCCTACTCCACTTGTCAACGCCAACGATTGAAATTACACAACTTAATTGTTGTGAATGCTCGTGAGCAGGATTTTGGGCGAGATTGCACAGGTTTAAACTTGACGCATGCGGAAGGCCGTGTGGCAAGATCGTGCCCCCACACCTGTGTGGACGTACCAGCAGATCACACCAGCAGAAACAGATATACCGTATGCAACAGCATTGTTGGTTTCTGGCATGTCTGTACTTGGAATAGTGTTTGCAGGTGACTAGGTCACCAACGTCAACATGTTGTGCCGAGAAGCGACTCCTGCCTGCAAGGCAGCGCGCACCGCGATCCATCCACTGCAGTGTTTCCACACACACCACACAATCAGAAGCAAGTAATGAATCGTCACCCAAATCTGAGACAACGGATCTGCCAACACCTGACGTCAGACCAGACTCCACAAAGGTGGATACTCTCGGGTCCATTGACGAGGATGAACCTTCTGTGGACGAGATCGCCGTAAATGAAGTCGTCGTTTTACTGCTCGCGACAGCAATAGGGCTAGCCACAGGATTGGGCGTCGTGCTTTTCAATGATCTGGTCCACCAGATCCAAGACCATCTCGTATGGACGAGCACTCCACGGCTGGCAGCCTTTGGTGCAAATGGCCTGTACCGGTACCCCACCTTCTCCCCATGGCAAAGCCTACTACTTCCTCCTATTTTGGGTGGTTTTGTAGTAGCAGTCCTTCGTGGCATGGCTGGGGGCTTCACAGCAGACCCACCAAGCGTCGCCAACACAACCACCGACCTAGCCCCTGTCCCAAAGGAAGCAGCATCTCTGCCACAAAGCCGTGCCACTACCGCAGCAAGTCTAGCCAAGGTTGAGCTACCCAGTGCATCACCAGCTGCACTGGCCGCAGGCCAGCCTGTCACATCCACACACACATCAGTAGCCCCGCCGGCTGCGCCCGCCCCCAAACCAACGATCCCTGGCCGATTCCCTCTGCCCACTGTTGCGTCCCACAGCACCGCGGTCGCTGTCACAGAAGCCCCCGTCCACACCCTGAAAAGCAGCATGCTTCGCTGGAAAGGCTTGCAGTATGCTCTCCGGCCCTACATCAAGCTGGTTGCGTCTGCGATCACTCTCGGCAGCGGCGCGTCCTTGGGCCCTGAGGGCCCGAGTGTCGAGCTAGGGAAAGCCACAGCTGAGCGCGTCACATGTGTCGCACGGGAGCAGGTCTGCTCCTGCAATGCTGGACCATGCGCAATGTTGATTCGCAACCATGCCATTTCCGCCTAGTAGCCTGGCCACCTGCCCCAAAGCGCTCTTCAGAATTAACCAGCAGTAGGGTGGAAAGCACAGCGCTGTGATCATGCCAGTGTCACCTCGTGTGTGCGTGCATCGAAGACAGTGCTGACTGTGCTGCAGAGGGCCAACGTGGTGACAGACCTTCTGGCAGCGGGTGCGGGCGCAGGCGTCGCTGCGGGCTTCGGCGCTCCCATGTCGGGGGTGCTCTTCGCGGTTGAGACTGTGCTCCTCGCACCGACGCGCACCCCCCCCGCAATCCCCCTGGCCGGCGGGAGCACCGATGCCGCAGAGGACAGCGGAGTGCTGATGGCAACGGTGCTCGTTGCGTGCGTGACGGCCGCGGTGGTGTCCCAGGCCGGCCTCGGCCTCGAGCCGGCGTTCCACGTGCCCGCGGAGGCGCCGCTGTCCGTGCAGGAACTCCCGCTGTGTGTTCTGCTGGGCCTGATGTGCGGCACGGCGTCGGCGGGCTTTGGCGCGGCCGTTGAGAACTCGGAGCGCTCGTTTGCGCGCCTCCGAGACTGGGGCTGGCCGCCGTGGCTCATGCCGGCTGCAGGGGGGCTCGCATGTGGGTCACTAGCTGTCGTCTTTCCGGAGACTACGTACCAGGTTCGATTCGTGGCACGCTCAGTCCTCCCGAGCAGTCACTACCACACGATGCATCATGCCATAACCTCATGCTTGGATCCTGGCGTGACTGTGGCGCTGAGCAACTTCCTGGTGCAAACACCCGAGAGCAGGCCCGGGAGACTCTGAGCTGCCATGCTCAGTGTACAGCACAACACTGCCCCGGGCGTTGCATCTGTCGGCCGGAGCAGCTGAATCGACAGCCGGGCTATGGCAGCCTGCAAGCAGAGGCTGGCACGCATGAAGCCGCGGTGTTTGCAGGGCTTTGACAACCTCAACGCGCTCTTGCAACTGGAGGACTCCCCGGCAAGCGCATACTCCGCTGGCGGCCTCGCGGCACTTGTTGTTGTCAAGATTGCTGCTACCGCCGTCTGCCGCGGGTCGGGGCTTGTCGGTGGCGTCTACGCGCCGTCGCTGTTCATGGGTGTGTCTCAGGCCCCGCACGTGAGTCGTGATTCCCATCCGTAATCACCGCACCGCGCGGCAGTCAGAGTGGATTGTGAGGGATGTGCAAGTGACATGGTCAGTGCTTAGCTCGCGGGGCGCCGTTGTTCCATTGGGGGGGGACTGTGTGCAACGAGTAGCGCACTCAAAGACAGCATGCCCGCCGCTGTCATGCGAGTCGTGAGTTGCACGGCGTCCACGTTGGCAGGCTTGCAGTGGCATTGCTATTTCACGGCGGTGATCACAACAGAGCTGGCGGCGACAGGCCGCTTGTCCGCTTGTATGTGCTGGATGACATGTTGAGGTGGTGCTGTGTGTGCAGGGGCTGCGTTGGGGTGCTCGTTCTGGCTCTTTGCAGACGGTGCCGTGGAGGCGGTGGCGGAAGGGGTGGCTGCGACAGACATGTGGACGGGTGTTGCAGGCATGCAGCTCTCGGGGGTGAACGGGTATGCCCTGGTCGGGTCAGCAGCCATGCTGGCGGCTGCGTGCCAGGTGCCCCTCACGAGCGTGCTGCTGCTGTTTGAGCTCACCCGGGATTACACACTGATTCTGCCAACGCTGTGCGCCGTCGGCTTTGCGCGGTGGGGTGGTGGGACCTGGAGGCGCCTGCTGAACAACAGCAAGTGAGCGTATCTTCGTTTGGGTTGGTTGTTAGAGCACGGCCACAGTGGTGCTTGTGCTCGGTTTTGGCTTCCCTGCAGCTGCGCGTACGCATGCAGTGCAGCTAGGAAGACGCGGGTTGAGTCCATTGTGTTCAGGTTTTGTTGAATATGTCGAAAGGGAATGCAGAAAGGGAATGAGGGTTGACATGTAGAGCTTTCAGCGGTTTGCATTTTTAGATCAGCAAACGGTTATGCGCAGAGTGCACGCGAGTCAGAATGGCTCGTGTTTGGGACGATGC
Source organism: Ulva armoricana (assembly GCA_032360965.1). Classification (NCBI taxonomy): domain Eukaryota; kingdom Viridiplantae; phylum Chlorophyta; class Ulvophyceae; order Ulvales; family Ulvaceae; genus Ulva; species Ulva armoricana. The sequence continues at coordinate 2,491,733 of JAUMHO010000010.1, forward strand.
TGACCATGAAGTGTGTGGTATGCTTGCTTGAGAGTGTCTTTGTATTGCTGGTATGGACACATGTGTAGCTGTGACTGGTATCAGACGATCCTTTAAGATTACATCAAAATGTATGCTCTAGCAACCCCACGCTGACCAGCCACTCTGCAGTGGCTCAGATATGCTGTCTGGGCTGGCAAGTCCCGGGACAGTGCATAGAGTGTTTGCCTCTGTCATCTGTGTTGGGTCAGCAGGGATGCCTTATATGACAATGTCATATCACGTCAACGATGCCAATGCCACCCAGAATACAAGAGTGAGCAAGCACACCAAAGCTTAGGCAACTGTGATGTACAGCCCTGACCTGACTTATGGTGCTACATCGGTTAGTGTGGCAAGGGGTATATCCTCAGAGAGTAGAGCCAGGCCTCCGCACAATCATGGTGCAACGGCACCCTGCCTGCATCAAGTGTCAAAGGGTGGCATTGAACTTCATGACATTCCCTGGCCTCCACGTTCCTGGACACGGAGAAGTTGACGCTGTCAAAGCTGCAATGACATAATCTGCATCATTCCTATTGTCCACTGAGAGCGACACGCACATAAGCTCGCATCTCCATGGCTGCATGCCGATGTTGTTCCCATAGCTGCTGCACTTCCCAGCAATTCACAAAACCATGATGTTGGTGCGCATTGCACGGCGTGAACTGCAGTGGATGGTGTTGATGTAGTTCGTACCCTGATTTCAGCTGCCGGGCTTGTGTTCGCAAGTATGGCATGTTTTGTAGAACTCCAGTTCAGCGACTTGGTGGAGATGAAGTGTGCAGGGGTCGGTCTGAGAAACGAGTTCCTGAAAGGTCAACGTCGTGTTCTCAAAGAGGTTCTGTAAACGCTGCGGATAATGCGACGACCCGGATGCCATTAGTGATGCAAGTCCATGTAGATGATAGATACCAACAAACAGAGACTCAGAACACGTATGCATGCATTGCTATACCCGTGTATCAACTGTGTCCAGTTCTTCCCAGCCCGGACATATATAATCCTAAGAGTGCATAGCTTACTGTATGGGCACAGTCCAGATTTTTGTGAACGAATGAAATACAAACCAATGTTCCACCCCTCAGCTTCATTCAGCATCATCAAATTCAGGGCACCCAGGAGTAGTTCATGGGCCCCAGAATCAAGGTCTGTGTTACGCCTGTGACAAACTGATGTAAGAAAGCGTTTTGATTGTTACACTAAAGATCCACATCGACCGATGGTCAGATCGCGTTCCGAAGCTCACGATTTTTTACACCATACACAGAAGGACGAGGCTGTATAGATTGTGAGAATGAAGGATGTGATTCTCAGGTCTATAACAGCACGCCTAGCCGCAAACTAGTCCTGTTGCAACAGGTTATTTCGCAGCATCACACTGGGGCTTTGATCACAATCTCGTGCTTTGTTCTCCTGCATACACACCATCAGATCATAGCCGAGACATCACTCTGGAGCTGAGCATGACTGTGCCGTTCGCAGTGCACTGCCACTGCCTGCCTAGGAATACCGGCAACCTGGTGAGGCCAAGCAGCACACGCACCCTGCACCAAGAATTTTGATCGTATCTTTGGGGACATCGTCGAACGTCCACTGATCTATCAAGTATGTAACCATCGCCTGCAGATGCCAACGAGTGCTTGCAACCACATGTGGGCTTGGCAAGGACATGCTACAGAGCACCTGGTTCAAGACGAATGGCGATCATGAGGGGAACATACACTTAGAGGCACACTACGCGGAAATGGGCGATGTGTGTTCAGCCAGGTCCGCAACTCATCAGGTACCCTGCAACATGTGAAGTGGTGGAGGCACAGCGCGGTGGCCATCACTCCCATCCTTACCCCGCACGCCGCATGGATGCCAAACTAAAACAGCTACTGCATCACTTTGTGACATAGCAGCGTGCATATCAGGAAGCACGCAGGGACATGCGGAGACACAGCGGCCGGTTAGCATACTCTGCGTTGTTGGCGGGTGCGTCAATCACGACGCTGCTGCCGTACGAGGGTCCGTCACACGAGTCTACTGTTTGAACTGCAGCTGTCAAGCTGCCGTCTAGCCATGCCCGTCTTGCGACTTGCCATGCCTGAGCTCCACCTGCACATCAGCCTAGTCATAGCCTCGCCGATGGATTGCGGAAACTTAAGGTGCGACTAGGTATCAAGCGCAAGGATATACCTAGTTTTTCCCCGGGTCGTGTGTCATGGCCATGGTCTCCAGTGTTCATATCTGGCCGATCCTTTCACATCATTGGGCCAGTCGGTGCACGCTCACGCCCGGATACAAATCTGGCCAAACACGTTCTACAAGTGGGGAATACACGTTTGCTGTGCACCGGCGCCGCGGGATACATATGGTGATCGAGTTAGAGTCTTCTTGAATTCGCCGCTTCGCCAGTTTTCGCGACCGCGCAACCACAGCAAGCGCAATGCATGCACGACAAGGTCCAGCGCCACACGCAACCAGGCGCTAGGTGACACTAGGTTGGTCGCAGCGGTTCAACAGAAAGCAACATGACAACAGGATCGAGCACAGCACGTCACATATTTTTCTTACCGACGGAGAAGTCAAGCAGCTCTTGTGCAGCATGCAGTCCTTCTCGAGGCTTCGGGAGGCCGGCAGGCTCGGCCTGAAGGTATGGCCAGCTGCTCGTCGGCATGATGTTTGTCAGAATGATTGAATTTGACTGCCAAGGTGTCGGAGTTCGGGCGACGACTTCGTGGATGCGTGATTGTGCCGCAAGTGCTGGGCAGGACCGCACTGCCAAGAGCTGCACCGTCTAGTCTTGTTTGGCCAGTCATCCCCATTCTTGACAGTACAGTTGGGGAATTGCGTATGTCTGTGCCGATAAACACGCATTATCCTCTTCAGAGCCTTGGTCGCCGGCCGCAGCATTGCTAGTCGAACCGCCCTCTTTCGTGTACTGTTGTGCCGCCGGCCCGGTACGACGTTGAATGCTAACACCAGGCCGATAGCAAACGTGAAGCAAGTCCTGCTCAATCCGGAAGCGTCCTTCACGCAGTCTTTCGCCAAGCTGGACATTCTGTGGCTCCTCTGCACTTGCCACCTTCGAAACCCCTTCCCCACCTTGCCCCTTCTTCACCAACCCCTTCCTCTGCCTGCAGGCTCTCTCCTCTCAAACTACACGCAGCTACGCGGCCAAAGACGTGCGTTTCGGCACCGATGGCCGGTCTGCCATCATGGCGGGCGTGGATGCTCTGGCTGATGCAGTCGAAGTGACACTTGGGCCCAAGGGTCGCCATGTCATGATCGAACAGTCATTCGGCGGTCCAAAGATCACCAAGGATGGCGTGACAGTCGCCAAGTCTATCGAGTTCAAAGACCGTGCCATGAACCTCGGTGCCTCCCTCATCAAGAGCGTGGCCAGCACCACCAACGACATCGCCGGAGATGGCACCACCACCGCCACTCTGCTCACTCGGGCAATTCTGCGTGAGGGCCTCAAGAGCGTTGCTGCCGGCATGAACCCAATGGACCTGCGCCGCGGTATTGACGCTGCAGTGTCCAGCATTGTGGAAAACCTGAAGGACCAGACGACCAATATTTCCACTGCAGAGGAGATCGCACAGGTGCCACTGCCCTTGGCTGCACATGCTGATTGCCCTCGTAATTCATCCAGTTCATCCAGCCCAGCAGCCTCCATTGCGCATCAAATTGGATCAACACATTAAACAGTTCTGTGGATACTGTTTTGGTCATGTCCAGCACCAGACGTACACTCGTGAATGTAGCACCCAATTGCTTCTCCTGATCACTCCAGTAGGAAAATTGTATCAAGTTCCTGGCGGCAATACAACCGATGATGAAGTGCATCCTTGTGCACAACCTTGTCATGTTGACATCCCTCGCCAGAGACATCCCTCACCCATGCCCGTAGAGGAGCATCATCTCCGCAAGCCAATCCTCTCCACAGCCGAGAATCGGTGTACCCGCTGCCGTGATAGCAATCCCGGGTGTCTTCATTTGTGAACCTGGCTTGGAGCTTCATACAGGTGGGGACGATTTCGGCGAATGGCGACACTGAAATCGGGCAGTTGATTGCGACTGCCATGGAGAAGGTCGGCAAAGAGGGCGTCATCACTGTCGCGGACGGCAAGACGCTCGAAAACGAGCTCGAGGTCGTGGAGGGCATGAAGTTTGACCGCGGCTACATCTCCCCTTACTTTGTCACGGACAACAAGTCGATGCGCGTCGAGTTTGACAAGCCGCTGGTGCTTGTGTATGACAAGAAGATCTCCAGCCTGCAGGCGCTGATGCCACTGCTGGAGAAGACGGTGCAGAGCCAGCGGCCGCTTCTCATCATCGCGGAGGACATCGAGGGCGAGCCCCTCGCGACGCTCATCCTCAACAAGCTGCGCGCTGGCCTCAAGGTCGCCGCCGTCAAGGCACCCGGATTTGGCGAGAACCGGAAGGCCAACCTGCAGGATATCGCAGTGCTTACTGGCGCTCAGGTTATTTCCGAAGAGCTCGGCATGAAGCTCGAGACAACAGACCTGGAGGCGCTCGGCACCGCGCGCAAGGTGAGCGCTTGGCAATGCTTGCTGTGTGCTGTTTCGAGGGTGTCCGGGTGTTTGCACTTGCGGATGCAGGGGTGGCATGCATGACTTGCTGACAGCGAGGGAATCAGTGCAGGTGACGATCACGAAAGATGACACGATTTTGCTTGACGGTGCGGGTACAAAGGACTCAATCCAGGAGCGGTGCGACCATATCCGGGAGGCGGCGAACACAACGACGTCAGACTACGACCGCGATAAGCTGCAGGAGCGCCTCGCCAAGCTCTCTGGCGGCGTGGCTGTCCTCAAGATCGGCGGTGCATCAGAGGTTTGGCCCCTGCGCCTCCGCTGCTGTACTGCATGTCTGCTTCCTGTCCTTCCTGCACTCATTCTCGGCGCCTGCATAATGATCATCTTGTGCGTGTAGCAGTGAGGCGCTCGGTGTGGTCATGACCCGCCCTTGCCTGCGAGATGCTGCGAGTGCATTGTAAGCACTTTTAAATCTGCCTGTGATAATTTACCGCATGCCGTCAGTGACTTGTGAGGGTCGCGAGCACCATATCTTCCTGCGTCACACTGCAGGGTGATAAAGAAGGATGCCTGTGTCGCCTCGTGCAGTTGCAGAGCAGGCCTCCTTGTATCACCTGTCACAAGCCAATCGCTTGGCGTGCTACTGAAAAAGCAGGAGCGCTGCTCTGTATGGCATGGCTTCCGTTCATCAGAGGTCCAGGCGTGGAGCTGTCAAGTGCACAGGCTGGGCGGTGCAGGTCGAGGTAGGAGAGAAGAAGGACCGCGTGACAGACGCCCTCAACGCCACAAAGGCCGCCGTTGATGAGGGCATTGTCCCGGGCGGTGGCGCTGCACTCCTGCACGCGTCGCGGGCCCTCACCACTGTGGCCAACTCGATGTCCAACCTGGACCAACGTGTCGGCGTGGATATCGTCACACGGGCAGTGCAAATGCCGGCCAAGACGATCTGCAAGAACGCGGGCCATGAGGGAGCCGTCATCGTTGGCAAGCTGCTCGAGAGTGACAACCAGAACTGGGGTTTCGATGCGGCCAAGGGGGAGTACTGCAACATGGTCGAATCGGGTGCGTGTCCAGCCACATTGTTGTCTTGTTGAGAGCCGCTGCCTCTGATGTCTGCTCTGGATGTGGTCTGTTGATGTGGCGTTGCTTTTAGGCAGCGTCTGTAACGCCTGTGGTGTGCCCTGCTGTTTGGCGTTGATTGGAAGCCTGTTAATCGGCCGGTTGGTGATGTTTGCCCCAGGAGTGAATTGAGTTCCGGCTGCAGTGGACGATGTGTACATGGGCTAGGGATGTGTTTGCCATGATGTGAAGTGGGCCACCGAGAGTTTTGGACTGAGGAGAGATTGATTTGCAGGTATTATCGATCCCTTGAAAGTAGTCAGGACAGCGTTGGTGGACGCAGCGTCGGTGAGCTCGCTCATCACAACTTCAGAATGCATTGTTGTGGAGGCGCCAGCAGATGACAGCGGGCCCAAGGCACCAGGGATGCCTGGAGGCATGGGCGACATGTACTAGCTCTGCGACAGGGCTGGGTCTCATTGCCATGCTGTGAATTGCATGGCGCCGGTGCCACCACTGCGGCCTGCGCATGGACATGCTGCTGCATTGAATTCAGCGTGACGAATGATGATTTTTTTGGTTTGGTGAGAGTGCGTGCATGCTGCACTTGTAAACCATCAGGCATGCAGATCTATGTTGACTGCAAAGCTGCCATTCCCTGGGGAAGGGTGTCAATATACCAGTGTACTTCGCACCTGCATTGTCAGTCGTAAGCATGCACTGTTGCACCTTTGAAGCTCGGTTAACAGTGCAACTCAGGCGCTGATGCAAGTATTCGTCCTGTTGTGCACTTGTGTCCTGGAAAATAGATCAGGCTAGATGAGACCTCTGTGGTTGTACACAGCATGATTCTGTCCCTGCTTCCAGATATCGGTCTGCTGAGCTGAATGGTCGGTGCCAGGCATAGTCAAGCTGAACAACGTGAATTTAAGTCTTGCTTAGGATGTTAGAGTTGAACGTTGGGAACGGGGTCCTGCGGGTGAGGGGTTGCGCGATCTAGGTCGCGTCCAAACTTCTGTCCCAGCTAGGCGTAGACCACTAAGCGAGTGTGTGCTGCGACAGGGGATGGCAACACCCATGCCGGCTGTCAAAGCAAATCTCAGACGTCCCTGTTGCTTACACACGATTGCTGCGTAGTCACACGTGCAGCACTCGATTTATGATCACTGCGGTGGCAGCACCGTTCGCCCACTCCTGCCTGCGCACTATCTTCAGGCAAGGTTTAAAGTGAACGATCATGTAGTGGTGGTTTGATGATTCACCGTGGCGGCAAGATCTCCACCCGTGCTTTCAAGGAGAACATCACACTCCAACACCGTATAGGGAAACGTTGCTTGTCTATCCATCGGCTATAGAAGCTGTAAGCTACGATGTCAGGCAAGGATTTCTTCGGCAAAGCATTGCTTTTTGCAGTGGAACATGCGCAGCCCATCGCTTCCGTCCTTATACTTGGTGGATACATCGGCGTACTGGTCTTACCATTACTCAGCAAAGGGACATTTTTCGACGAAAATGCCCTCATGGTGCATAACTCAGTACCTAGTATCGGGTATGCTCATAATCACGTGTGGCTGACTGTGCCACAATGTTGCCACCAAAGGAGCCGGTCCCATCAATCCTGGGACTTGCTCCGCTCACCTCCTGATGGGCATTCACATGTGTAGGTCAGCCTCTTCTAGCACTTCTTTGAATTCAGTGATAAGCAAAATTGCATCCATCTCCGAAGACATCTCTGAAAGGAATGTGACCTCAGTCCTGGGCCGACAAGGATTTCAAGTGCACACGCAAAACTTCCAGTCTGAGGATGGCACCAAGAGCTGTGTAAACAATTACGTCATCGTTCCATCCGTGCGGGGCGATGGTTCAGAAGGGCTGGCTTTGGTAACACCTGTTTCAGCGGACTGCCCTGAGGGAATTCAGCGCCCCTGGCATTCCCATTCCGAACCGTGCTGGAAACAGACATCTGGCGCTACCACAGCAGTCCTAACTCTTGGCAGTGTCCTCACTCATCATCTGCAAGGCGTTCCCTGGCTTGCCAGAGACTTTGTGTGGCTGATTCCGGATGCATCGTGTGGTCTCGTGCACAGTGCACAGGCATGGGCCGACTTAGCGCTGGGCAAAGCCGCCCTGGACGCCGCTTCAGCTGGGAAGTCGGTCAAAGCTGGCCGCTTACAGCAGGTGTGACAGTTTGGATGGGGTTGTGATGCATGGCAAGGCCACGCTCATTTGCTATTTACTCTGCCTTTCCAGTCTTCGCCGACTATGATCAAGCCTGTGCATGAATTCCTTGGGCTGAGTGCTCAGCCGAGTGGGCTGCTATGCTGAACCTTTAAATCGATTATGTACATTGTTGTTGCCAATGGTCTCTTGTGCTCTGCCTCGTGTCACAAGGCTGTGTGGCATGCAGCCAGGACAGGCTTGTACCACACATCGTCCTAGCCATGACCGCAAGCTGTGCATGTAAGCTGTGCTACTGTGCCAGGCAGCCCACAACTCAGCAAGCAGGAGCATGCCTTCGAGGCCCGGTAGTGTGCTGTAGGCGTTTGTTGTCGAGGCACAGGCTACTAGCTGGCAAACAGTAGAGGTATCAGCGATTGGCCGACAGGGCTTGCTACCAAAGCTCGATGTCGTGCTGCTCGTGAGCCACTTCCTGAGGACCCAGGTGAAGCTCAAACCGAAGCTGCCACAGAGACGGCCTGCACTGGTCGAGAAGCTGAAGGCCGTTCTGCCACGACCAGCTGACAAGCAGCAGCAGGAGTACGCCCGCCTCCTGCAGGGCACGCTATCGTTTGTGGCGATGCAAGTGGGGGGCATGCCTGATGGCGCCCATTCCCCCTTCAAGGAGTATGCTGTGGATGCTGTCACAGCACGCATGCTGCCTGTACGCCCCACCGTGCACCTACGAGCGCTGTGCACAGACACGCCATCGCCTCGCTGAGTCATGGACCTCACTGTGTGGCACTGGATGCGCATGGCTGCTGGATGGGGGGGTATGCCATCAAGACGTGGCCACCTCAACATCAGCGCGTGGGAGCTTGACCACGGTGTTCCCTGTCCCACGATGTTCGCTTTCCGTTGTTTTGTGACTCTTTCATGCTAGTCATGGGCACAAACTGCATGGCACTGCCGTAAGCCTGCACGCGTCGCGAGATGGAGGTTCATGCTGGTGAGCGCAACCTGAGGAAGCTCGCGATAGGGGTTCCCCCGTACAGTGCACAAAAAACTTCATCTCACAGCATAAGACGTCTGTTGCTGGCATCATTGGGAGACTGCATGTAGGAAGCACGCAGCAAATCCTCCGCGGACAAGCCCGCGCCCAAGCAGGTGCTCCTGATGGCGGCTGCGCTGGAGGGCACACTCCGAAGCTGCAACAACCTCTTGGAGCGCCTGCACCACTCATACTTCATGTACCTTCTGCCCTCCCTCGACAAGTTTGTGCCGATCGAGGCGTACACGCTACCACCTGCCCTTCAGCTGCTCGCCCTCTTCCTCCTGGCGGCCAACGCTATTTTATGTCTTCCTCCCGCAGCACCTCCGCCTCGACCCCAGCGCCCCCTTGACTCGAACCCGGGCAGTATCCCCGATGCTGTTCCAGGGCCGGCAGACGGCGTTGGTGGGGCTAGCAGCAGGCCGCAGCAGCAGGTGGAGGCGCCAGTGGAGACGTACCCACGGACCATCATGCAGCCGATCACGATCCGGGGAGGGGGGGCTGCCGTGGCGCAGAGCTGCAGCAAGGCGGCGGCGGTGCACATGATTGCTGCAGCGGTTGGGCTAGTGGTGCATGCCTGTGCAGCTCATGCTGCCGGAGGTGAGCCCTGCACCTGCTAGCTAGCCGTGGCTCGGTTGCAGTGCCCTGTTGCCAGCTGGGGGGACCAGCCAGCTCGCCCATCATCTTTCATGCTGGGGATGCCTTTGCTGAGGAGCCAGTGCACCTAGAAGAGCGTATAATCGCCTGCACCAGTCAGTCAACGGGTCGTGGGGTAGGTGGGATTGTGCAATGCGTGAGACCTCTTGGTCTGGGCAGTGAAACATGGCTCGACAGCTGGAGATGCTGCAGCTGTGTGGCACGCTGTGCATATTGCTCGCCTTGGTATGCCGTGACATGCTTCAGCCGTACTCTTGTGCAGGGGCTGTGTTGCTGGGACAGGAGATGCCGTGGCCATTGCTGTTGATGGGAGCTGCATCCAGCGTATGTGTGGTGACCCTCCTCGTGGAGCACAGTTTCAAAACTCGGCCATGGAGCAAGGACGCCGCACAAATGGACCATGCCGTGTCGCTGGTGAGCACGGTTGTGCTCATGGCTGCATGGATGTTTGTGAATTGGTGCGCGTCTTTCCAACGTGTTGGATTGCGTCTGCTCTGATGTCGCGACATAGACAAAGGTCTCATGCCATCTATTGTGCAATGCAGGGCTGATGTCTGTGGTGCACTCCTGTGCTGCACACCGCTCATAGCGCGGCGGAAGAGGAGCAAGGCTCAGATGACGATGTGGGTAGTCACAGGTTGCTTGGCTTGGGTAGTTGTCAATCCATGGGCATTGCTAGCAGAACCTATCGGCAAGGACTTCATGCAGGTGAGTGTGCATGTGGGAACATGGATTTTTCGCATTTCGCAGACCTCTCAAGCGTTTGTTTGGGTGGTGTACGTGCCAACCTGGATCAAAGCATGGATTTGAAACTGCAACACATGCGCCATGTCTCTTGTGCCTTTGGACAGCTTCTCTTCTGAAGGTGCCAAATTCCAAATCCCATGTACTGCATCCCATGTACGTCTTTCATGACAGGCTTACCTCGAGCAGATTTGGTGTACGAGTCGCCACGTCCTGCCATTCACATGCTCCAGGCATCGAACTTGAAGGTGTTACTGTGAAAACACAGTCATTGCAACAAGTGAATAATGAGCAACACCCACTGAAGGTCACTGCAGAAGAGAACATTGAAAAGGCCATGGACGAGTGGCAAAAAATGTCGGTATGGCAGCCTGCTATCCTCACACATGCACCTGGACAATTTGGATCGGTTTTTTCACTGCCGTACCCTATTCTTCATGGGAAATCCATATACTAGGTACACCCAGGTTGGTCTCCCTCTATCGGGAGGAATGCATGTCTCAAACACCGTGAGATCACAGGGCGAATGGCCCTGTCTGCGCAAGGATGTCAAGCGTGCAGGCAAGGTCTCTGTTCCACCTTACTCACGGACGCACAGGACCTAAAGATGGACACGGATTTCGCGTTGACCATCTTCTAGGAAGCAGACGTCGTCAGACCCACTGCAGCCTCGGGAGCAGACTTGGTTGCCATCAAAGTAGAGCGTGGAGTAGTCAGTAGCAGAACCGTGGATGTCAAAGTCTGCTTCTCGACCATAAGCAATCTCTGCCACCTTGATGAGCATGCCCGCAGTCAAGCCCCAGATGTCATACAGCTCATGTCTGAAGTGGTGTATTCTATACCTGAAGCTACCCATTTGTGCATCCTGCACATGCGATATTGGTTAGACAGCAGATGGCTGGGCTTTTCAGGAACACTGCACCATGAATAGGTGTCTCATCAACAGAGCAGCTGCACGACTGGGGAAGCTCGTCATAGGTGTCAGACACTCACCTGATATGTGTGTCTCGCATGTTCTTCAAGAAAAAAGTATAATGGCACTGTGAATATGGAGTCAACCTCAGTTGGGCAAGGCCGCAAGTCATTGACTACCTCTGCTGGAATCAAGCCAATGACAGGTGTTACAGATAAATGGTGCAGCGAAAGAACCGGCGACAGAGTTGCTATGATCTTGACCTTGTTTGGATCCAAGGACATCTGCAGCGTATGCACATCTCAGTTGTTGGGCCATACACTGAACCAGGCCTAGCCAGCCTGAGACTTGCTCACACGGCCGTCTATGTGTGGACACGACGTTCACACAACTCAAACATACACCATCAGAGCGGTATGGAGACCCTTTGCCGTGCAAAATCCCCGGTGTCGTACCTCCTCATTCGACTCCCTCAGAGCGGTGCCTTCAATGGTGTGATCCTCAGGGTCTCGCTTGCCACCCGGAAATGCGACCTCTCCCGCATGCTTCGTTAGTAGGCGTGATCTCTCCGTAAGGACAACTCTGACCGTACCTTCCTCGTCTTCGAATAGAGGCACAAGCACGGCCGCTTCCTTCGGTGCACACTGCGCGACAAGGCCCAGATATGAGAAGGGAGTCAAGACGTACATGGACCGAGCGTTAAGCAGCAGTAGAGGTCAGGGATGCGCAGTGGGACTCGTGGTTGTGCACTGTGTGAGAGGGAGCATACAGGAGAATACGCTTTGAAGCTCTCAAATTGTAGAAATCTCCTTTGGCAGGAATCTAATGTTTCTCCCGCCAGATGTGATACACGAAGATGTTTAGATCTCGTATGCATCTGAGATCGAAACGATGCCCGATCGGAATGAAGCTTCAACGCTTGGCAGTGGGCGCCGGGAGATCTGTCCGCGGGTACAGCTACTCGTTGCAGCTCCGGGCACTGCTTTGTGTTGACCAAGGTTGGGCTGTCAATACGTGCCCAGGTTGTCAGGCCCCGAGCGAATAGATGTCGTTGTTGAGCTATGTAAACCAGAGCAGCCTTAGCGTCGCACAAGCGACAGTGCATCAACAAATATAACGAAATGAAATAGCCGTTGCCAACAAGCAATAACGCTTTTAGCGCGTAGGAATTCGTGCAAATTGCACTCAGTGCTTCCAGACCAGTGCTGGAAAACCCGACGCGCGGCATTGGTGTGTTGCTCGGTATGCTTATCGAGCGACCGTGGTGTGAGGATCTACCGCGATGACGAGATGGATCGTGTCAGGTGAAAACCACGTCACGCTGCGAACAGGACTTTGTGCACACATACCCGATCGCAGAACATTCGATAAATGAACACGAGCTCACATGTCGCAATCTCACGATAACTCTGTGCATTTCTGTTCATAAACCTGTTCCAGCAAGGGCGATCCCCAGTACTATTCAGTCCACGCAAAGGAATCAGGAAGAGTTAAACGCATGTCAACAAGTACCGCCCACAACTTCTTTTTCTTACCGGACGCTCGCTGAAGAACGTGCCGACGCCCTCGTGGCCATCCGGGTCGACAGGGGACGCGCCACGTCGAATCTGGTCATTTACCCGATGTCCCGGCATATAGAGTGCAAAGTATCAATAGGCGCGGGGACTGACGGGACTGCGGCAGTACGACAGCAGTCATGCATGTATCCGTAATACCCGAGGTTTGCTTTCTTTTTTGGTGCTAGGAACTCCTGAGGAATAACATGCATGCGGGACACCATCCTGTACATGTTTATAATAACACAAAATAAAACCTCGAGTCTCACACCAAACCCAACCGGGCATCGGCCACTGCAATTGTGACACTTCCTCCTGTGCTGCAACATATCCGTGAAGGCTCCGCACCACTGCGTACCAGAAGGGGAGCAAATCCTTTCTGACCTGCGCGTGCCGCCTGCTGCCCTCGAGCTTATCTGCCCGCGGCAACATGCTGTGAGTCGGCCGCACGCCCGGGAGTCATAACGAGGGGCCCCTCCACTGGCTAATGCTTGTGCCTCTCACGCAGTTTTTGCACCCACCTCGCCTCCTAGTCGCGCGCCCGTCCCAGATGCCTCCCACCTACCCCGCACAATCGCCCACCCTACCTCTCTCAGCCATGCTCTGCAGCCCACCCACATCCCCTTGTGGCTTACCCCCTTGACTTGTGGCCCCGGTCAACCGGAGTTTTGAAGGTCCTCATAGGATATGGAAAGTAAGTGTCCCTTTTACATTTTTGCACCCCCGGACTCCTGTGGCGCCCCTCAGCCATTGCGCTGCGTCCTCGCTTTGACGGTCAGCACCTCCTGCCCGCATGCATCTCCGCAGGCTTGTGGCTTGAGTGCACTTCCAGCCCTAGTGCGCCGCATGTGCAGGGGCCTGCGATTCCGTGTTGCTGAGAGCAAGTGCGCCGTCTAGGCTTTGCAGTCGTATTCTTTTTCCGCACTGTAACAGTTCTTGCAGCCATCACGCGCATGATTTCTGTCGTGTATGTGGATAAAACTTGGGATGAGGCTGTTTCGTGTGGCTGTGGTGCCCGTGTGCCGATTGTGCCTGGTCGTTGCTGCGCCCCATGGCGCTGCCCTGCCATCTATCTATCTTCCCGGAACACGAGGCCTATATACCTGTAGCTGCTTGGGCAGCGTGCAGCCATAATGCAGTGCCTTGTTCAGAGCGAACTGTCCAAGGCACTAGCACAACACCGCTCCACACACATAAGCTAGAAGCTGAGACTCTATCGTGAAGGGGAGAAATCAGCCTGGCCATCATCTCCGAGATGACACGAGATGCATTGATCAAGTCACAACTTGCCCCCATAGTATGCTGAGCCTTTCTGAAACAGGTCTGTGATACATACGTCATGTTACACAACACGTGCACCCTGTTTGGCGGAAGGTCGCCAAGTACTATTTACAAGGCTATCGAAGCTGGGGCTCCTAGCTGCCAACACTTGAGAGGTTGCTACTGGTTCATGATATACCTCCGGTCGTAGACCAGGTATACGACAACTGAATCTGCAAAAGATACGAGACTTTGATGATACACTCTGCTTCCTGACCGGAGCTGACATGTGGAAGGAGTCTCATGGCGTGTACATGCGGCTAGGATTACCTCAGCAGTGAGAGAGCATTGTCGCATGCAGAATAGGTGTGAAAACATCCAAGCCCCTCCACGTTTCAGTGGGACCAGTCGGGTCACCGCAGTATCATTCTGAATCAATACACATCACAAAAGCGCTGATACTAGCTTGCGGACAAAGTTTTCTTGTGGATCAGTCCTTTATAATTATCACGATGACAGATATCAGGTAGATACAACAAATACCTGGACACCAACAGCCGGAACGGGTCATGACAGTAGCGAGAATGAAGCGGGTCCCACAGATGGCACGTAAGTGCATGCAGCATCGCACTTCCACCATGCTTTCCATGTCCTTGTGCAGGGGATCTGCATGCAAGCGTCTATAAACGCCGGCTGCAGTGTACGTTTGCCAAACAGGCCGGTGCGAGTCTATTCATCTTGTAAAATCCTTGCACCAGGTCAGCTGCTGAATCTGATGTCAGCAGACTCATCATGCTAGTATGTGTGTTGTTGACCACCACTCGTGCCAGCACTCTTCTGAGACAACTTTGGAGCTGATGCATCTCTTCGTGCATGTCCAGAATATGATCTGTGTGCATGAAATTGCACGTAAGGCATGCTGCCAGGCACACAATGCTCGATAGCAAACCATTCATTCTAGTCTGGCACGCTTACCAGGTTCGCCATGCAGCTTCAGGTTAAAATCTGCATGAGTTGATCAGCACTGCATGCCCTGGTGCATGGAACTGCCATGCTGCTGCCGGGACTTGGGCTATCATGACTTCAGGATCTACTGCTGAGAGCTTGCGTTGGGGTTAGCTATGGTATGGATGCTCCATATAGGACATCGTCTGAGATTCTTGCATAAAATTAAGTATACTCGCATGCCTAGAGGTAAACGGCCGCTGTGCGTTTGCTGCGTACTGCTGTGTGGACCAATGGGGGCGCCTGCTGTGAGAGTGTAACATGGAGCAAGGAAGGCTTGGCAGTGCCAACTGTGGAAACGAAAGAACCAGAACCATAGCGCACATGAGTACCGCAGCCACAAGACACAGCCATCATCCCGATTCTGCTCGTATGTACTGGCAGAAACAAGCATGTAGCAACCAGCCGGACATCCACCGGGCAGCAAATAGTCAGCCGCAAAACCTCATCGTCACGCTGATTCTCAGCAGCGGCTCGTAGACTGCGGATGTGTCATTATCTGCATGTGTGATGCTGCCGCCGCCGAAGGTAGCAGGCTGAACGTATCGGGAGCTGATGCACGCTGCTGACCTAGTTGCATGCAACAGTCGGGTCTGTGAAGCTGCCAGGCATCACGTCCAGGTCTTCCTGGATGCGGCGCAAGATACCAGGACTGTGGCGCAGGTGCTGCCGCACCGCTGCTGCTTCTGTGACCTCGTGTCCTCCAGGCCATGCAAAGTCCTACCAGACAGCAAGCCAAGGCTAGATCACTGGTCTACTGAGTGCCTGTTGTTCAGAGCCATTTCGTCAATCAGAGGCATCCTGAGCCTCATCCAGCCACAGCGATGCAGGAGGAGCCGGCTCTTGAGTTGATACACTGTCGAATGCTGATTAGCCATCCCCTCGTCACGATCGCTGCATAGCGCACAAACCAGCTATGCCAACAGTGTGGGGATCAAGCATGCCTGACAAATGTGCTGATTCAAGCACAGGTATGACATCGTGCAGGTGCAGCACGTGCTGGCAGTGTCAGACCTTAGCATGTTCTGCCCAAAGAATGTTCATAAAAGTATAAAGTGAAAGCCGCATGAAAAGTCTGCGGTACCTGCACACGAATGAGAGCGGCTGGGTCCACAACTGTTTCGCCGTCGTCGCCAACACGACTCACCTCCGTCGCTTAACTCGCCCGTACTCATAAGCTCACTGAGCATGGCAACAGTAACCGTCCACCAACTCTCGAGACGTACTCTACGGCAACGAAAGTGATGATGAGTTGAAACGTACCACACGTACTGGCTGGCATGAGCTTGCATGGCCACCTGGATCTCTGCAATGTGATGTGCCTGTGCAAGGACCATGCCGGGCCTTCGTCCGTCAGGTAATGCCTGCAGCACCTGGGCTGAGCCAGCAATGAGCTGAGCGAATGATATCAGCAGCTGCACCAGAGGGCCTAAGAACTTGACCACCAGGGGCACTGTCTTCTGCACACACAAGCTGTAGTAACGATGGTAAATGTAAATGTGACACGACGGTGTCTGCAGAGCCAGCATCAAGCGTTGCGTACTGCACGGCTCGGTACAGCACTGGAATCATCATAAGGGATACAAGGCTTCTTGAAGAAACTTTCTAGCAGGGTGCAAGCAGGTCAGCAGGTTGCACAGTTCGCACCAGGAAGCAGAGTCGACAGTCGTGTTGCGTCTGCATGTACCAGCGCCGCACTCCATAGTGAGTGCTGATGTGATTTGGATGTCCTGAAACCCCGAGTTCATCGAATGTGAGCACCTGTAACTATGAGACGCGCCTGTGTGAACGATGCATTAGACCGAGGACACATGCGATCTAGATGTCCGTTTAAAACGTGGATCAGGCATCAAACCTTACCCAAACGGGCGCCGGCCACAGCAGCCCTGCGAACAGGGGACATGTCACAGCTGGGAACACTGTCATACAAGGAGGCATTTGAACCGTCGCCTGCTGGGAGATAAGAGTGGGTACACCGACATCGGACCATGAGGGCAACCGGATACCAGCACATCCGACAGCCACGTGTGCTCCCACCTAGGCCATGTCAAGGCGTGCTACAATGCTGCCTTGCAGACCATATAATAAGGCCGTAAAATTCAGGTTTGAGGTACAGTTGTGAAGCTGTGAAGCAAACAGTTGACCTCACACATGCTGCTGAGATGGCACACCAGACTGGGCTTGATTTCATCAACTGCATCTTTGACATGGCGCTCAATCTGACTGAGATTCCATCTCACCTGCATACCATCTTGCAAAAGGGCATCGTTTACAATCCGATGTAGTTGAACCTGCTCACAATAAAGATCGGTTCAGTGATGCACGACTCACATGATGATTCGAGGTTCCCATGTGGGAGTATGGGGGACTGTACCTCTAGAAGCACACAAGCATGGCGCAACTCCTGCTCACGCTGAGGGCCTAGGCCGTCAGCATTGCCTGCACATGTGCATCGTTTCGCCTTGCCTGCACATGCGATGCATGCAGTCCGCAAAAGGAGGAAAAATGCTCACCTGTTGACAGACACAGCACGTGCCAGCTGAATTCATCGCTCAAGCGCACCAAGCATGGACCGAAGAACATGGACTCATCATCAGGATGCGCGATTACGAGCAATGCCTGCTGGCGTCGTTGAGCCCTGGTCATCATAAATTGTCTTTGTCATTGCGCGCAAAACGATACATTAAGTATTCGCTGTCGCGACGGTTCAAATGTTGCCATGGAGTGAACGCATGTTCACGATGCACAGAGCTCCCAGTCCCCACGCAATGTACTAGACATAAGCACACATGCCCACTAGACCTAGGAGTACTTCATGAGACGCTTGGAGCCAGTCCAACGTGCGCAACAGCAATCAGTACCTCGGCAGCATGCCTTCCGGGTGCATGCATGCCTACACAGCTTCATGGACATGCACGATGGTGCGGCTGCTATGTAGAAAGTAGCACTATGCAAGATGAATGTGAATGTTACACCTGAATCGCTGGGCACAACCAACTTGCAACGAGCAAGCGCTGTGGACAGAGTTGCCATCAGCTGGTGGCACCTCCAGTCCAACGAGCTCCCCATCAGCATGTACCATTAGCATACAGCCCCGTCCTACCGGGGCTGCACTGGCCATGTGTGGGTCACGACGCGCGCAGGCAGGAACAGCCATGAAACCGTAACTACGGTCAGCACAGCACCCATCCCTACACCCCATTGACTGCATTCCATGCAGCAACGGGCTGCATGAAAGCGTGTCAACGCAGACATCTGAAATGCGAATCTACATGCATAGACATAGAACCCGGAGGCAAAAATGTTGCCATGCTTAGTAGATCCGGATCGGCTTGCCCATGGTGCTCTTCAGGTACAGGCACTTGACATTCTGCCAGTTCTTCTTGAGGAGCGACACAAGGAAATTGACAGCCATTTGAGTGTTGATGTAGACATCCCTCTCAGACATGCCAACATGTGCAACACCAACTCCCATGCAGAGCACTTTCTTCAGCTGGAACTTGATCGAGCATTTCAGGTCATCGATCTGCAGGAGTACCAATTCAATGTGGCTCCTGGCATCTGTTGTTCACACATGCAACCTCAACCGTATGTCACACACAGTACACACTGGAATGAACTGTAGCAGGCTGTAATCGCACCTGATCCCGAAGAGGAGACGCGTGTGACACCAAGGTCGGGAACTTGCCAGCCTTGTTCAGACCGGGTCCAAGCAGACGGGGGATCTGCTTGATGATAGAATCGGAAGCCACAAAGAAATGGAATTTCTTAGACAGCTTCTTGACAAGCTTCTTGTTCTTGTTGAGCTTCTTGAGATCCTCAACAGAGCGCTTCTCCACACCAATCGACTGCGAACGGAACAGGAAATGAACATATCGAAACAAATTGATTCAGGACCCACAAACTGAAGAGCATAATGATCATATCGCACCGCTGCCTCCTCACAGTGCTTCACGTCGCCAAGCACGCACGCGGTCATGCGTGGCCGCGGCATGTTCGGAAGCTTCACCGTGCCCGAGAAACGCTTATCTTTTTGCGTGTCATAGTTCTTGAGGCCGATCTGCAGCTCGATCGTCTCCTGGAAGCCGCGCTTCTTCTCCTCTGCGCCTGTCAGGATGGCCGCAATGGCCTCCTTTAGCGTTTCTGTGCTCAGCTTACTCATATTGTGCAATTGGTTCTAACCCCCAGCGAAAAGGACCGATTGTAGTGAGTCACTGGAATAAGTACATCCGCCGAGGTGCTGCTGTAAGACAGCACCTTGACGTCATACATAGCCCCCGTAGCCACTACTCCCGCGGATTATCGGGAACTCGCAAGCGCAACCTAGGCATGTTTAGGTACGCAGTGGTACTTCAAAAATATCCTGCACAAAATCGGATTTACAAGGGGATGCATGTACCTTACAGCTGTTGAACGTGAGCGGGACAGGTGGTATGCTCCCCTGCTGCGCAATAGCTGGCCAGCACAGCAGCTCTTGCTAGCCAAGCAACAGCTCGCTAGCTGTTGCGAGCTAGCCAACAGCAGCTCGGTTCGCCACGCATGTGGCTGTGGCACGGCAACTCTCAATACTGGCATCACTTTGGCTCAGTCTGTGGATTTTTGGATGCGATGCGTACACATAAAGATGGACGTACATGTATTGCCAACGCTGTGCCTGTCTAAAGGCTACAGGTTACACCATGCGTGGTGCAACATAGCTCCCTAACAGCTGGTCACTTGTCAGGCAATCAAGTCTCCTTGGTTTTGCGCTGTTATACATATTACGCAAAGCATCTTGTGCGTATGACTTCTCAAGGAGGCCTCTAGATTTCAACATTGTCATCGCTCGGTACCGTTTGTCAGATGTCAGTAGATCCGCAGAGTACCCATGCGCAGCAGAAAATAACGAAGGCCGGGAGTATGCTTCTACGAGCATGCACTTCGTTGGATTTAACGGCCTGTTCTTGTCTGGCAGTACACTCACTTTCACCTGGACACGACACAGTGGTTGCTCAGGCGCCCATGCAGATCATGGCATAACTTACTCAATTATGACACTGTGGACAGAAGTCTCTCACCATGCTGCGTATTCGCTCCAGCCGTTTTTCTTTGGCCTGATCCTGCTTGTCCTTAAGTTGATTCTGGGTCTGCATGTCTTCCCGTTTCTTGCACAGCAAGCCGTCCCGGAACCTCACCCTCATTGCATTCTGAAGCTTCTTGGGTTGCCGTTGCAGCTCTGATATGTAAGAACGCTCCAGCGCTGCTTGCTGCTCAGCTTTTGCATTTCTGGCCTGGTGTTGCTGATACATATGTACTTTGAGCTTGGTGACCTGCTGCCGCTGCGTGGCTGCATCACGTTGTACATCAGATGCGGCGGTGTCCTTCGCGCATGCTGAGGCTTCTGCTACTTCTTGCTCTGACACTGTCCTATTATAACGCTGACACTGTTTATCGTGATCTGCCTGAGCCCTCTGCTTTGCAACCTCGATCTCAACCACCTGAAGACATCATGATCAAATCTCTGTGATGTTCCTGATCAGTTCTTGTTTCAAGTGGTATCTGCCGCGTACCTCTGCATTGAATAGTGCTTTATGCACGGCTGCTGCCTCACTCTCTGTCAAGAGGTTTTCGCATTCCTCAAGAACAGCAGCATTTTGCCTGCTCCACATATTCACCAGCTCCCTGCGCTTGTTCCTAGCCATGTACTCCCGCCAAAACTTTCTGTTCATGTGCCGTATATCTTGTAGACTCTTGCCTGGCATGCGCTGGTGGACAGCATCTAGGATGTCACCCTTAGTTGCTGATGACTTGATGCTGCATGTGTTCAGCAACGTTGGCCTTCATGACGGACTGATGCAACCTGCAGTGCTCTCTTGAAAGGCGCGTCTGGAAGATTCACATGATAACCCACCTGTTGATTGCCTGTTCCATGGCAGCATGAAAAGCTACCTCATCCTCATGTTTCCAACCATCTGGAGCTTCGTCGCGTTGTTGATGTAAGGCTGCCAAGGATTCTGACACTGCCTTATAGAAATTGAAGTGCAATGATTGCAGTGCATCTTGCACGTGCCCGAGAGAGCAAAGTTGAGCCAGTCGGTGCCTGGCAGGTCACACCCGTTCAAGTTGATCATGCGTGGGTGGCCGTGAGAAGATGGTCAGCATAGGGTAGCACACTTACTACAAAGTTGCCTTGCTTCCACGACTGCTTCTTGTTCCCATCGCTTTCGTCCAGTACTGGCATCACCAATGGTGGCTTTCGTCAGTATACTTGGACACTGGGTGATGCTCCCACCAGGTTTTTCAGGGTGATGGCTGTCCCTCAGGAAAGCTTGCTCTGGCAGCAGGTGTGTACTGGTTGCATTGGTACCTGCTGTCAATTCAGATCTTGATGTAAATCGTGGTGTGGCACTGTCATCCACAACGGTCGGCGGAGCCTACACCTTTGCATCCAGAAGAAGCTTTAGAATGTGCTGCATTGTTTTGACCATCAGGCAAGTGGGTCTCCAATGCTTTCCACCAGCCTGGCAATTTTCCATCTTCATGTGTGGCGAGCTGGTGCAGGTGCCTGGAAATCCTGGCGGAGGGTGAAAAGCTACCAGTGTTCCAGGCAAGCGGTTGCTGCGTACGCATGCATGCTCACAGCGCACTTGATGTCGTGCTGTAGAGCTCCAATGTGGTGTTCAAGATTACAAGCATATTGCAACTCCCTCTTGCTAAGAGCTGCTACTTGGCGCGCATCCAGGTCCATTGCCCTGGCGTGAGCAACAGTACGCTGCTGGTCCATCTGGAAATCTGTCTGATCCTGATGGGATTGCCCCATTTTCCGTCGCCAGTCCGCTGTCTGATCAGCCGGTAGCCAAGCCGACATACACTCCATCTGCTCCAGCAAGCTGTCCTCCAAACTTCGTGCCTGTTCCTTGAGCAAACGACCATCTTCGAGCCAGGCAGTTTTACTGGCCTTGATGTGTTGCCTATCATTCTGCTTTCGCACAAAGGCCTTGAGAAATCTAGCCTGCGCATGGACTATTATCGTTTTCGTCAAGGTTCACCAAGGTCACGTACGCAGCAGCAGCCTAATACACATTTTCACCTTTTCTGCGAGGTCGGCGCACGCGCTAAGTGCGCTTGGGGGGTCCTGCATGCAGTCAAACGGTTCCCGTAGCTCGGTCGCACCCACGGACGACAGAACTTGGAATTCCTGTTGAAACAACTCGAATGCAAAAACAGCTACACCTGGAGGGACTCGCACAGGTTCACAAAGCGATTCTTGGCTTCGTGATGTATTATGCCGCGACTGAGAGAATTCGAATGCAACACCCCATCGCCACAGCTGAGGCCGGGGGAGCGCGCGAATCCCGGAACTCTCGGCTGGCTGCCCATCAGCGTCACCAGTCACACAAAATTGTACTGGGAGAAAGATCAGCTCGCTCCATGCAGTGCTTCTTGTTCCGAGTACCTGATTGCTGGGAGTATATCTTTGTCACACTCTCACATAGCCAAACTGGTCATCGGCTTGTGCAACCAGATCCTGAGCCCCGTTGAATAGGTCTAAAATGGTAGATCTTACAGAGGAGCAAGCGGCGATTTACGATCGCCAAATTCGCATTTGGGGCGCCGGTGTGCAGAGGCGCCTGATGGACGCCAAGGTGTTGGTGCTGGGATGCACCCCCCTTGCAGCAGAGGTCACCAAAAACTTCATCTTGGCCGGAGTGGGATCCCTGACATTGGTGGATGATACCCCTGTTGAAAATCTGCCGATGGCGTTTTTGTCCATGCATGGGTGCGGTGCTGGTGAGACGGGGACTGGCGCAGCGTTGTATGCAGCGGGATTGCAGGAGATGAACCCAATGGTTCAAGTGTCCTCTCATCCGGGGAAAAGCAATGTGCTGCCAGACAAGGCGTTCCTCACTGGCTTCAACCTGCTCCTTTGTTTCGGCCAAGACTGTTCGTTCTTGGCGGAGGCAAATGATCTCTGTAGAGAGTGCGAAGTGAAGTTTTTGTGTGCCGTCAGCAAAGGTCCTGTAGTGTGGGGCTTTGCTGATCTTCTCAAGCATGATTGCTCTATCAACATCGACCAAAACTCAGAAAGCGAGAATGCACGGGTGTCACTAGAGTATGCACCCATGCGGGAAGTAGCGAAGAAGTCTTGGATGTCTATGCCAAGACTCGATCAAAGGCAAGTGCATGGCTTCCTCGGACCTTGGACAGTCATTTCGCAATTCGAGATGGCAGAGCGGAGGCAGCTGCGGCCAGAAGATGCTGTCCAAATTTCCAAGCTGGGAGATGAGCGCATGGCAGAACAGCAGACTCCCAGCAAATTCTGGAATGCAGATATGGTCACGCAGTATTGTGCGGGTGATATTGAGTATGCGCCCGCAAATGCTGTTGCTGGAGGCTTCCTAGCTAATGATGTAGTGCGAATTGTGTCGCAAGTGGGCCTCCCAATGTACAACGTGCTGTTGTATAGTCTAATCGACAACATTGCACAAGTACACAATTTATCAGGTGGTGCCAGTGTGCATGGGTGAATGTCGAATGTAAGTAATGCTCCGAGTCTGCTGACCCTCTTTCCAAGAAGCATCACTCTACGCATGATATTGAAATAGAACTGTAGAATGAACATGGAGGGGTTGTTTTACCGGAACCTGGACAAGCGCAAGTGGTATGAAGATGGGTGCGAGTGTGCAGAAGGCATTCATTGCCATCACGACCCCAACCAGCAAAAAAATGCCACATGAAACATGGGTATGATAGCAACGTGAACAACCATGACAGTTAGTCCATCTATGTAGGTCGAGTATATCTGAAAGGCACGAACTGGATGCACACAAGCCCTAAGAATTTCCCCATTCCCAGCAGCATGTCGCATCACGGCTGGCGTGGACCAAGCATTCCTGCATAGGAGCATATGACAACTGCAAGACTGTATTGCGCTTTCGTCAACGTCAATGGATTTACTACTGATTAAGAGGCAGTGAGTCGGAGATGAACACTCGCATCCGTGGTCACAACTATAGTCTATTAAAAGGACATAGCTAACACGGCGTGTAGCACATCGCAAGCTGCAGTAGTATGCTGGAGGTGGATGACTTACATGTACAGTTGGCTGGTTTATTGGTGCCCCACATTCAGTGGCGCCCCCTGTAAGTGTGTGCCGTCACGGGAGATTGGATGCCAGGGGCAGGCAGCTCGTATGTGTACAGATACATGTGCAGAGCTGCATCACCGGTCGCAATGTCAGCCTATGGGCATGATGGCACTTACTCCTCATGCTGCTCTGGCTGCTATTGGGGGTGCAGGTACCTGGGTGCCCAGCACCTCTGAGCAAGACTGGTGTGCTTTACGCAACAGCCATGCAATTCAGCTGTAGCGGTGCATGTGCTGTCAAGCTTGTGCAGGATGAGGCTGTTACGCAGGTCTTCACTAGCGGTTGGCAATGTTTCCATGATCATTTCTAACACATGAATTCGGCCGCGTTTCAAACTTTACGCCTGGCCCGCGCGCTGCGACGCGCTTCTACCCGGAATTTGAACCCCATGTTGTGATCAATGATTTGCGCATGTCCCTGACGTTTAATACTTCCCCAGCGGCAGCCCGTCAGTGTACATCCAAGCATGATTCTTTATGTGTACGTGCTTGCGAGACGAGATAAGCATTAGTCCTAAGCCGAGCTGCATGCCGCATTGAAAGCACAATCGGCACTGACTGTCACAGTGATCCGTCACAAGACTAAACCACCCATTTTGTACGTCATGTCTGCAGAGGTAGTCAAGGGTAGCCTGAAGAAGGTTATCGCCAACGAGCACGATGGCGAGGCAACGTTTGTGGCACGCTCCAGCCACTTCGCGATGTCTGCCAGCGTTGCTCTCGCATCAGTGTACTTCAATGTATTAATTGCTTGAGCTTGTGCTTTGTGTATACTTGTACATGCAAATTCCCCAAAATCCGAGGTTCTTGTTCCTTTTATTTCCCAATACAGACGTATCGCAGCCGAGACACTAACACGCCAGATTGATTCGAAGTAACGCAGCAATAAAGTAATAAGCTCTTCAGGTGTCCGGTCTTCAAATGAAGTCGATCGGGGGAGGGGATAGACTGGTTGGCGCTATTAGCGACACAGAGCGCAGCATTTCCGTCGGGTTCACATCCCGTTTGGTTGCTGACTATAACAGTAGCAAGCTGACAAATAATGACATAGTCCAGACCACGAATTGGCAAGTCAGTGTGGTAAATGGCGCTCCGAAAATGATGCTGCTGGATGCTACTGTGGTTGGCAAGTATGATGGAATAATACCAGATGTTCCTCAGGCCCAGGAACAGAAATCGCCAGCAGCACCTGCAAACACCCCAATGTCACAGAGACCTCCAGTGTCGCCATCAGAGTATGTCTTGAAATTGGTTGAAATTGTATCCTAGGCAACCGCGCAGTGATCCATCCCTCGATGTCCTTCCGTGTGCAGGATGCCTGTCACCCCGGCCCCCAAGACTTCTTCGTCTTTCCAGTTCCCGCAAACACCAGGCTCTGCGATGCTGACACCGCCGATGGCTTTTGCAAAAAAATCGGACGTGGAGAACCGCCAACCGGGTAGTTTGCCGGTTGCTGTAGGGAAAATTGTTCACAAACCCATCAGTGCATTGAATCCCTACCAATCTAAGTGGACCATCAAAGCAAAAGTTGATGCCAAACAGCCACTGAAGAGCTCTACGATTAAGAACGAGCCAACAAGCATTCTGAGTGTAGTTCTGGTTGATAGCGAGGTGTGAATTATTTTTATCTGGTGCATGGAGGAATGCCGTGTCAGCATTTATTCACCTGATAATACTAGACAAAACAGCAGAACCTGCAGACGGCCACATGATTTGCTGTGACTTCTGTTGGAGGTCAGGATTGCACTCCCAGCAAATAGGATGCGCACTATCCTTTGCTTTGTGAGTGTCCTATCTTGTGCTGTCCACTGAGGATTCCAAGACTTTCACTTGCATTACATCACCACTGATGTGACGCTGATGATGTAACCTTTGCAGGGTAGCCAAATCGAGGCCACATTCTGGCGGGATGTTGCAGAGCAGATGGATGCTTCCCTGGTAGAAGGGCGGGTGTATTACATGTCAAATGGTGCTGTGACACCCGCCAATCGCAAGTACTCCACTACAGGCCATGATTATCGCATCAATTTCAATGAAAAGACTGTAGTGCAAGAGGCACCAACCGAGGCGCGCACTCTTGACTGCTCATTCAGACCACGGGTCCAGTGCTGGTCACCTGGAGCACTCAGCGAGACGACCCGTGGCGGGGAAAAATGCCACACTTCTGCTTCACAGCACCTGTTTTTATGCAGAATGGTGAAACAATGAAAGCCAAATGCCATTTTGTCAAAGTTGATTGCTTGGCAGCTAGGATTGGAAAGAAAACCCCAGTGGACATGGTCGGAATTGTGACTGATGTGGGATCGCTGGGCAGCATCAAACGTCAGCATGATGGTACTGAATTTGTGCGACGGTACAGCCTCCTTTTCTGCAACCTGGATGCCGCATTCGATGTAACAACGATTGATTTCTGTCACAGGCAGTTTGCCTTGATGAATAAAATCTTATTGTGGTAGAATTTTTTCATGCCAAGATAAAGCCTGCAGTAGCATGTGGCGGATGTCATTAGAAAGACCATGTGCCAACAGCCTGATCCAGACGTGTCCTGGTCTTACAGGTGCACATCAGGCAGGTCTGTGTGTCCAGGGACATCACGGTGGTGGATGAGTCTCGGAAGTCAGTCATGGTTACGTTGTGGAGAGACCAGGCTCAGACGGTGGGAACGCAATTGGAGGCGCTCACCAATCCAGTTGTTGTCATGACCAAGATGCGCATTGGAGACTTCAATGGTGTGAGCATATCATCGTCATACGCCAGCCGCTTTGAGATCAATCCTGAGGGGTACCCTGAAGTCAAGGCCTTGCAGGACTGGTGGGCGGCCGAGGGCTCTACCCTCACATTCGCACCTGCTGGTGCGGGATTTCTTCACGACTGTGGCTTGAAATGCGTCCATGGCCCAGAATTCCATGAGTGTATCATGTAGTGCTGTGCATCATATTTACTGCAAGACGTGGACTGCTGCATCAGAGATGTGAACGTTTCATTCCATGTATCAAGTCCAAAATGGCTTGACTTGCATGGCCACAGTGCAGCTGCTGGCTGCAAGACTGTATTTATGACCCTGTCTCCAAAATTCAAAGTGAGCATTACTCCGCTTTTGGTTTGCAGGTGACTCGGTTAGCCGTGGCGGAGTGACAAAGCTGAGCAAGTACATGCCACTGGAGACTGTAGTCCCGGAGCACGAACTGTCTGCTAGTGACCCTCCCATATTTGCCACAGCACACTGCCTTGTTGCTAGGATCCCAGAGACTCAAAGCCTGTACTATGAGGCGAACCCTGCCAATAACAAGAAGGTCCGTGTTCAAACAATGACAAGAGCTGGTGCTTTGGATTAGCGGTTGCTGGTCAGCTGCTGGATTACTATCCCTTGCATTTAATCCAGTTTGAGAGTACAAAATTCTCACCATGCAGGTGGAAGCAAACGCGAGCGGTGGGTTCACAGAAGTGGGCAGTGGAGACCCTGTGGAGCGTATGCAGCGCCGGTACATCCTCACAGCCAGTGTGATTGATTTCACCAAGGAGGCGGCTGTTAACATCTTCAACGAACAAGCTGCTGTCATGCTTGGAAAGAGTGCAGATGAGCTCCATGAGATCAAGGTACGGCACTGGTGGCTGGACAATCACACAGTGCACAATCAAGAACTAGTGCTGGCTTGTGCCTATAGGTGTCGCATATTCCATAGTTCTGATTGACTGATAGTTCCAACTTGATGGACCAGAAACGCCAGCGCGCCATTTATTTATGTTGTGTGCAGGAGGGTGACAGCGATGCGCTTACAAAGGTTCTGACCAAACCAGTACTATCCGAATGGGTTCTCAACCTCATGGCAAAGCCCCGCGAGTACAACGGAAAAACAAACATGCGTCTGAATGTTAGGTCAGCCCGGCCCATGGAATGGGCTGCAGACTCTGCACGCATGATTTCCAACATCCAGGACTTGCTGCCGAAGGCCTGATATAGGAAGCATGTGTTGATGCCTTCCTAGTGCTTTCAGGATGGTGGATGATATCTGCAAGTCTGCAACGGCAGCTTAATTTAATGTGTACAGTAGGTCATCCTGACAAAGTATGCTCTCAAACCGGCATCGGCTGCAC
The DNA here is from genome assembly GCA_032360965.1 of Ulva armoricana. NCBI lineage: Eukaryota > Viridiplantae > Chlorophyta > Ulvophyceae > Ulvales > Ulvaceae > Ulva > Ulva armoricana. Next base: position 2,519,927 of record JAUMHO010000010.1, read on the forward strand.
TGCCGCTTTGACCAAGATTCGTTTTCTTGTAACAGAATTTTTCATTTGACTGCAGAATACGCCTTCACAAACAGCATACGCCCCATAAGTGGCATGACAACACGAATTCCAGAGCAAACATCGATACTCAGACATTGCATCATCGCTGCACAACACTTTCGAGCACGTCAAAGTACGTGGGGAACGTCTTCTTGGTACACTTTGGGTCAAGAATAGTCACTGGTGTACCGCAGCATGCAGCCAAGGAGAATGCCATGGCCATACGGTGATCATCATACGTCTCAATCTCCACACCCTCCTTAATTTTCCCACCTTCTGGTGGTGTTATGATGCAGTAGTCCTCTCCCTCTTCCACAGTTGCCCCTAGCTTCGTCAGCTCATTCACAATTGCCTTCATGCGCTCCGTCTCCTTCACTCTCCAGTTGTACACATCCCGGATCGCTGTTGGCCTGCAGGACACAAGGACGATCGTTCACTGATGCTCACATGGCGCAAGTCAGGGCGCAGTCTTATGTTTAATCACATATGCAAGCCGTCCCTAAGTGGGTCTGATCTTTAATTGCACCCATACCGAGTAAGACTGGCAAGCTTGACATGTGACATAACTGTAAATAGAGCCACACCCATCAGCAAGAAGCGCTGCCACAGCAGCTGTCATGGCAGCGTCTGGGATGTCATTGCAGTTGTGGTCAAAGTTTTTGAGTGGAAGCTCCGGGCCCGTCAGTGTTATTGCGTTGGGCTCATATTCAACCTTGGCGCCCATCAAGCGCATCACCTCTGCAAAGCGCACGTCTCCCTACACACATAATGCAATGAGAATCAATATAATCAGTGTGTGCACCCACCTGACACCACAGTCACATACAGTCCTGCATACCAGACAAAAGACGAATGGATCTGTTGAAAGTACCGCACTCAAACCTCAACACCCGAACTCAGTAACAGATGCATTTGTGCCCGTAAAATACCCTCTCGGTGCACTTTGCAAGTACAGAAGCCAAAGGTGGACCCTTGTTCACAGGAATCCATCCACACACTGCATCTATGTCATCAGACATGGCCAGTACGTGCTCAACATGACAAGACCATTGCCAGAGCAGGAGGTGATACCTCGACCAGCTTACTACTACTAGTGCCTACCAGCAGCTTGGGCATCGTTTTACTCACAGTATGAGACTCCCTAAGTTCTCAGGATCGCACTTGCACAGACTCGGAGCCACAGCCCACGACCCGGATCGTGCCTCCTGTCATTGTGGCACCGGCGAGGAAGTAGGATGCTGAGGATGCGTCACCTTCAACAAAGATAGAGCCTGGTGTCTGGTACGTCTGCAGGCCTGGGATGTGAAGCTTCTGGAGGCCATCCAGGCGGTTGACTACGATGCCAAACTTCTCCATCAGTTTGATGGTCATTTCTACATATGGCTTCGACACGAGCTCGTCCTTGATCGTGATCTCTATGCCCTGTAGAGGACACGAGCGTCACGCTGCGCCCACATGTGCCATGATTCTGGTGACTGAGCAGTTGTCTGTTCAGAAAATGTAGCTTGGTTGGTGAAGAACCTGCGGCCAACACACAGGCATGTGTGGCTGCCGAGTTCCTCGAAGAATCGAAGAATCGGCACAGCAGGTACTGGAACGGATTCTTATGCATTCACTAGCACTAAGATCAGCATACACCACAGGCAGTATCTCTCTGTAGCAGTTGAAGTAGTAGCTGAGGACTGGGTGGATTGAGGGCCGAGGGAGACTGTGTGTGTGTGTGAGAAGATCCCATCACGGGTTGAACATGTTAGTCTAGCAGATCAAACCATCCAGTCTCATAGTGAGAATGCCAAGAATAAGTGCAACCAAAACCACATTTCACACTACCCAGGACACGGACATGCAATCGAGCATAAGAAAATGGAGCTCTCAGCATACAGAGTCGCCACCTCCAGCAGCGTATTGACCAGGTCACAGGGCAAAGGACCTAGTTCGTTCGGCTTGCAAGCTGGTGATACCACAAGATGTACGTTGATCAAAATGAACATGATGCAGCGAGCTAGTGATGCTTGAAGTGGGACAGGAGCTTCTGCGGATCGTACCTGCTCCTCTGTTGCGAGAGGTGCAGCCATGAGTAGCGCCGTGAGATACTGGCTGGAGACAGCACCGGAGATGCTAATGCTGCCGGAGGGCAGCCCGGTAGCGCCTACGCGCACCGGGGGGCAGCCGGTGTCCAGTGTGCACTCGGCGTCGACCCCAAGCTGAACTAGACCATCAACCAGGTCTGCGATGGGCCGCTCCCGCATGCGCTCAACGCCGTCCAGGACGAAGCTGCCGCGGCCGGCAGCGGCGACGGCCGCAGTGAGCGGCCGCATGGCGGTGCCGGCGTTGCCAAGGAAGAGCTCAGCGCCGGGGGATGGGAAAGTTCCGGCGCAGCCTCGAACGGTGAGTTGGGATTTGGGCCAGTCTTCCTCGAGCTCGATGCCCAGCTCCTTGAGGGCGCCCACCATGTAGCGGATGTCATCTGAGTCCTGTGGATCATTGCAAGCGGATGTCGTAGAGCTAAGACGTGTGATGTGCGCGAGTGTACCCGTGCATGGTGGTAAGAGGGCGCACAAGGATGTTCTCAACTACTGTGGTGCCTTCTGCCAAGGCTGCAAGCAGTAGGGCGCGATTGGACAGAGACTTGCTGCCTGGTAGCCTGACTTCGCCACTCACTTGTTTGATCGGCTGCACGACGAGTTTCTCCTCTGCAGCGGTATAGCTGTTGTTGGAAGCATTGATGGACCGATACAGCGACGACCACGAGTATCGTAAGATGTGCACGGGAGATCGCTGAGCAGGCGTTTGCATCAGACACATACAAAAGCCTGTATGTGCACATACCTGAAGCCACGGCTTGGACAGGATGTGGGACGCGACTCTGGCTCCTCAGAGTTGAGCCGCACTGGTCCCGGCGCGAGGTTGGCTGCCAAGGTTGCCGACGCCATGCAGCGTAGCTTGTTGACACCGCACGAGCAGACGCAATCATAGGCCTGAAACGGAACGTGTGGCTCACAAGAATCGCTGAAGAGCTCCTGCGCGGCGTAGTGAGCAAAGACACGCTTTCGCAACGCCGCAATTGGTTTACTATGTCTTATGTGACTGTCTAGCCGCGGCAGTTCAAACGCAAAAGATGGTGAAATTAAATGCTGGTGCTGCAAGGTACAGATTTTGCCGAGGCGAGACATTCGTAGTGCAACAACTGAGCAGCTGAGAGCACGTGTGTTCGTTCATCTCTCCCGCGGAGTTGAGAAGGTGCGCCATGCATGAACGCGCGCGCGGTACAAGAAACACGTGGTGTGAACCGTCCTGTTTAGACCACACCAGTTTGCTAATGTAGTTTGTACCGTTCATTGGATCACCGTGGGTCTAGCCGCGAATCGTGGTGGACTGAGGGATTCATGATTCTGCCTTTCGCGCTGCCAATCGCAGACTGTGAGCAATCGAGCGGTCTCTGCTGAATGAATATCACCGTTGTGATCATTCTTGACTATAGCATATCTTTCGTGCTGCAAGAGGTTTGCAATCGCGTGATCTAGCCCGCCATCAGGTGCTCCAGAGCTTTGCACCAGCTTGTCTCCGATTATGACGAAAATGTGCGATCTCAGCTAGTGCAGACCTTCAAATTCCTGCATGAAAATGGTTTTTGTTCCATTTGACTTGAGGAAAAGGCTAGATGGACCATACGCGCGCTTTATGTACGTTTGCGCAAGCGGTCTTGCACTATCAAGCGACTGTAACAAATTCCAAGAAACAAATTTAGACATTATTGTCGTTCAAGGCATACAGGTGACCGTATTACATGCGCTTGGGCCTGCAGTGTCTTTGTGTCGCAGTGATGACGAGGCACACCGCTGCGCTGGGAACCGTGCTGATGCACGGCAACTTCATGAATGCAATCCGCGAGTTTAGACATAGATCAGCCAACATGTTTGATCCAGTATCTTGTGCCGCTGCATCTGCAGGTGTCCACCCTAGCGCTTCCGGCCTTCCGCGATGGAGTACCTCTCCTCGGCTTCTGAATGGCTGCAGCGTCATGCTGTCCACCTGCTGCTACGGCATGGTCTGTCACATGTATTTGCGAATCAGGTTGATCTAGATCAATTTCAGGTTCAACTACGTCGGCACGCGCTTCGCAAGTGCATGACATGGCATGGCAAGCTCGTCGATATTGAGATCAGCAAAGAATTCCTCAACCAGCAGGCGGTAAGGTTCAAAATGTTCAAGCAAATCTGCTGTATTCCTGACAGCTAAATGTCTGTGGGCTGAACCAGCTGCCCACATGCCACGGACTGTTGCAGGTTCCCCTGGGATTGGAGGTCGAAAGGGCTGTTGTCGGGTCACTCGAGGTAGCTATATCATTTACTGGCCCGTCCTTGACAGTACGTCTGTCGGACCTGCATGTCCATGCGAAGCCCCACACCCCATCTGCCACATTGCACGCTGCTGAGCCGCAAACACGCCCTGGATCAGCAGACGATCAGCAAGTTGAACCTGGTATGACTTCACCACAATGTACCCGCAGTCCGTCCGAAGCCGAATTCTAGAGCTCCACCGTATCTTGACGGCTGCATTCATCCGCTAGCCCTCCTATCTCCAGCACACCATGAACGAGTGTGACATGCATTACGTGGACATGTATTCGTGTGTGGTATACTGACCCTGCTGATTAAGACAGATCTCCCTGAGGCAATGCAAGATGCAGATGCGGCACCAGCAGCGGTCACGCGTAGTCTTCTGGACCACCTCAAGCCTATGGCGGCCGCCGTGGAGCGTATGCTAAACACGGTCTCCTGCTGTGTTGACCGACTGCAAGTCCACCTCCACCTACCCTGCACCTCAGGCAGCAACAGCCGACCCACGGATGCTCCCCAGCCCACCGCTCAGCGCATGGGCGATTCCTGCAACGCAGGCCCGGCTCACCCTGAACCCTGGGAATCGGCTCGCACACAGGCCTCCCACGCGCAACGCCGGTGGTGTGTCGTGCTGAGTGTGGGCAGCCTGAAGCTGGTGGACACGTCTGACTGTTTCATGGCACCTCTGGGTGTGGCCGGGGACGCAGCGACCACTCTCGACCCGGATCGCGCTGTTGAAGTCTCCAAGTCCCTCTTCTGGGACGACCTAAGCATGCGGATCGTACCAGATGATGAGCTGTCGGCCCCATACACCCCGAGCCCGAGTCCAGCAGCGTCTACTGCAGATGCTGCTGGCACACCATCGCCGCCGGCGCGACCGGGCGTCGGCGAGGCGGCCCAGCGTGCTGCCCAGAACGGAGAGCAGTCCGCGGGTGGCAGCGTTGACGCAGGGGAGCCTGACGTAGACGCTGTGCAGAGATGCGCCGAGGATGGATGTGGCATGGAGGGTGGCGCTTCTTCTGATAGCTTCAGAGCTGCGGCCGGCAGGAGCGGCCGAGGGGATACCTCCAGCGATTCGCTGGCCGGTGGCTGTCGTGGCAGCGCCGATGGCGGTGCGAGTCCGGTGATGGAGGCCGGCTGTGGGGAGGGGGGCAGTGATGGCAGTGATGGTGAGTATTTCAGGGACGCAGAGGAGCAGCCGGAGGGAGGGCCACAGGAGCAGGACGGCGCAGGGGAGGGCATCATGCTGCTGACTGGCGCTGGCGACTGCGGCTGGAGAGGCAAGGCCACTCTGCAGCTGGGATGGGCACCGGCAGCGCAGGGGGGCGCGTTGAGGAGCGCGCGGGCGGCTGTGGAAAGCTGCGAGGGCGGAGTGGTCGCCGTGACGGCGGAGCAGGTGGCGGGGCTTGCCGAGGCTGTGGCCGCGCTGGCAGACGTGGCAGAGCAGCAGGCGCATGCATGGGCGGCGAAGGAAGCGGGGCCGCCTGTCGCACTGGCCGACGTGACGGCGTCGATGCTGGGGGCGCTGCGACCCGGGCAGGGCATGCAGGACGTGCTGGCGATGGCCGCAGAGGATGCTGGCCCGGGCGGGGCGCCGCCGCGGCCGGGCGCGGCCTCGTGCATGACCGAGATGCATGATGCGCGGTCGATGCTCGCGAGTAGCATGATGGCAACGGGTGAGGGAGATCAGAGCGAGCGACCTGAGGGCGAGCCGTCGTTCGCCTGGCAGCTGCGTCTTGACCTGCAGGCGCCGATCGCTGAGTCGGATGTCACCGCCGCTGTCCCGGCGCTGTCTGTGTCCATCTGGGATGCGGCGGTGCCTGTGGGTGGGTCGCAGGAGTGCCCGGTCGGGCTGTGCCTGCAGGTCGGCAGCATCACTGCCAGAGTCGAGAAAGGTGGCGCTGTGCCGCTCAAGGTTTCCTCACGGCTGCAAGGTGTGCTGAACACTCCCCTCACCAGCCGTAGCACTCGCACCTGTAGCTTCCTCTGCAGCCACCGCCGGAAGTCGCAGGACTGCTCAGAGGCCAAGGGAACATTGCGCTCCCCTCCCCCTTTGCGCCGCTGCGCGGCCGCCACTGCAGCGTGGAGCCGATATGGACGCACGGCAGCGTGGCCAGGACCATCGTGATCCCTGCCTCAACCAGAGCGATGCCGTGCCATGTTGCTGCTACGAGTGCAGGAGTGCAGCTGCTGGAGTGCCTGAGCAAGGAAATTCACGACCAGCATGGCGGTGCGCTCGAGTTGCAGACAGCAGCCGCCATCCCGGAGCTACTGCACGTGACGCCACCGGCCCCTGCCGCAGCCCCGTGCGCCACCATGGACACCCCACCGGCGACTCCCCCCCCCGCCCCGCGCTACCCTGTGCCGCAGCACCTGCACGGCCTGCTGCCCGGCGCCGCAGACGCGACGTTTGCATGGCCGCTGGTCGCGCCGGCGCTGCCGGCGCACCGCACGTGCCGGTGCGCGTTGGCGACGGACAAGGTGCACGCCGACGTGCTGACCCTGCGGCTGCCACCATACACGGCCACCCTACCCACAGCGTCCCTGCCGCTCGTTGTGCAGCTCGCGGGCCGGGTGGGGGCAGCCGGCGATGCGGCTGCGGCCACGCGGCGCGGCGGTGCCAGCAGCAGCCAGTCGGATGTGGGGCTGGACGCTTGGGGGTCGATGATTCCAGGGGCCAGCGTGCCCAGCACACAGCAGCGACGCCCAATCGAGATCCTGGTATGCCCCGGGCCTGCAGCCTGGTAGAGCTCCCGGCGCTCCACCATGCATGCTCGCCGCAACCTTGTTCTGCTAGCACGTGCTGCACATAAGGCTGGATGTAGCCATGCACAAGGCGCACGTACAGCCACACTGACACTTTGTCCTGGACAGGTCCTTATGTACGACGTATACCAGCCCACCATTCCATGGGGCATGCGTACTCGCAATGTTGAGCTGAATGGGTGTAGTCCCTGGTGTTCCCTCCTCTGGTCTCCTCATTTACTCCTCAAGTCGCCTCACTTACTCCTCAGCCTAAACAAAGCCTCCTCATGTCACCTAACGTACTCCTGAGCCTAAACTGGAGGATGAGGTTCATGGCGTGTGGCCGTGACGCAGGTCACGCTGCCCCGGCTGTTCTGCGCTCTGCTTGCCGAGCCAACGCCACCCAAGGCTCAGTCGGTCTGGAGCTGCTCAAGCACCCCGCGAACGTGCCCAGCCGTGCCCCGTGCGCACCTGGTGCTGGACGTGCGGTGTACTGCGTCCGCGGGCTGCCCAGCGAACGATCCTCCGCCGCTGCTCAAGGTCATGCATGACCCGCACCGCAGCCGCCCTCTGCACGCCGACGCGGCAGCGTCCTCCATCAGCATGCTGCTTGTGTCGAGCAGCAGTGCCGGCATGCGTGCGCACTGCATCGCCGCGTTCGGACCACCGCCCCGCTCCGGCACCGTCGTGGCGCCGGCCGACGCGAGCACGATGAACGGCCGCCCGCCGTCCTCCGCCGCGCTGCGGCTCTTCGTATCCCTGCAGACCGGTGCACACGCACGCTGCGGCGTCATCGGCGACCCAGTGTCGTGTGCGTGGCTACAGGCCAATGCGCACTGCCGCCGTGACTGGCAGCTGGGCACCTGCCCCATGCATCAGCCCGCGGCCTCGATGGCCAGCACCTACGCGCCCCCGGCCGCCGGGGTGCTCTTCCCGGTTGCGTTCTCGGCTGAAGAGGTGGAGGAGGCAGCACACGCGGGCAGCACTGCGGTGGTGTCTGTGCGTGCACCGCACCTGTCGGCTTTCGTGTCTGAAGAGCAGATGGCTGGGCTCACGGTGCTGCTCGGCACCGCGATCGCTCGGGTGCGCGTGCCGGCAGCGGAGGACGCGCCGCCGGTGGCCACGGCGGCGCACGTGGCCGTCAACGTCGCCGCTGCTGGGCGGGTGAGCATACAGCGAGCAGATGGCCGCACGGATGTCGACTTTGGGCGGGTCGCATGCGTGCTGGGGCAAGGCATCGGCGGGGTCGCCGGGGCGATGGTCGTGCACCTGACCGCGACCGGCATGCGCATCGTGCACCGTAGCCCTGATGAGGAGAGCCCCGCCACGCTCCTCTTCCACATCCCCTCACCCTCACCGGGCCAGGTGTGCAGCGCACTCCCCAGTCCCTGGTTATGTCTCGACGCCACCATGCATAGCGCTCATTCGTCACTTGACCCACCCCCCTTGCCCGTGTAACACATCACGAAACGCCGCCGCCGCCGTTCCATTCCCCTGCACCACGTCCAGCACTCTGCTGGACTGAGTTGCGGACCCGTACCTGACCGAGGCTGCGACGGCTTCAGGGGTCCATGCCGCGGCTGGAGATGGTCAGCACATCACAGCCGGTGGAGCAGCAGCCGTCGGTCGGGGCGCTGCGCACGCGCACCCTCACGTCGCACCACATCAAGCGCGCCACCTTCGGCACCCTCGCCGGCGACCTCTCCCTCGCCTGGCTCAACCGCCTGTCCGACCTCTTCCAGCTCCCGGCGCCGTCCATGCCGGCCCCTGTCGCGATCTCCGAGTCGTCGACGCACCTGTCTCTCGAGGACTGCGCGCTCGGGTACATGCCGGCGGCCGCGCCCCCTGCGGCCACGCAGTCTCTCCACGCCGCCGCATTCCTCGCCTTTGCCCGCGGCCTACACACGTACACGGTCGGATCCGCGCGGCACGTTGACGTCACGTCCGCGCACGTCGCCATCGGCCGCGTGCGCTCCGGGGGCCTCGCACCGTGGGCGTGCAATCCCCCGGCCGCCGGCTGGTCGGTGCAGACGTGCGCCGCGCTCGGGCTCGACGTCATCGCGCTGGAGGACGCAGTATCTGTCGTGCTCGACGCGTCGGCGCCGGTAGACAGCGACGCGGCGGACGCGGCGACCCTGTGCGAGGCCCCCAGCTGCCCCTCTACGCCCCCCGGTTTGCAGCTAGCTGCGCTGGAGCACCACGTGATTGGCAGCGCCGCTGCATCCGTCGTGGGCGGCCCCACGGCCGACCCGCTGCTGGCTCACGTGCAGCAGCGGCGCGCGGCTGACGAGCGCGCCCCGGTGGCCGTCGCCGCTGTGCCGCCGCTTACGCAGCTGCCCGATCTGGGCACTGCGCCAGCGCGCAAACCTGCAGAGGCCTGCCGCCACGGCACACCGATGCCGACAGAGCTGTTGTCTACACACAGTACCCGGCATGCTGAGCAAGCATGTGGCGTGTCGGTGCCGCCGCCGGTCGAGCCTCCAGGCAGCGGCTGCAGCGGCTACAGCGTAGGGGCGCGCGTGTTTGGGGGCTCGCCCGGGGACTCGGATGTGGAGGTGCTTAGCGGCCGGGACGCGTGTATGATGGCGATCACGCGGCTTCAGCTGCGGCGGTTATCGATCATGCTGACGCCGGACTCGTGCACCCTCGTGAATAGCCTCGCAGAGCAGCTGGCTGCCTCGCTTTCGACTCAAGGGGCCGACCGTAGAACAGGCGGCGGCACCACCAGCGTTGCTGGCGCAACAACAGAAGGTGGTGCCGGCCATTCTGCCGAGATCGGGTTCGACGCGGTCTCCCTGGATGGCTCACACGCAAGCGCCTGTGTGGAGGCACGCGTGGAGCAGCATCCGGCGACACTTGATGTCCATGTCGCGTGGCCTGGACACCGCACAGACCTTACAGTCGCGGGCTGTGATGCGGCTTGCTCCGAGTCTGAAGCCACAAGCGCAGGTGCTCCTGCATGGCCGGAAGAGCGCTCAGAGCTTCGGTTTCAGGGCGGCGGCAGCAGCCGCGGCCGGCCGGATCGACCTGGTGCGGATGCAGACGTGCGCCGCTCTGATCCTCACCTGGGGGCAGAGCCCGCGGCTGTGCTGCCTGGCAGCGGTGGCCGCGGGGGGTCTGCAGCACGGGGCTCACTGGCCGGGGCACTGTCCAGCGATGGGGGCACCGAGCCGATCGTGCAGGACATGGCGTTGTCGGGCGCGCCGGATGAAGACGACATGTCCAGCAGCGGGCACACTGTTGGATTGAGCAGCAGCCCCGGCACGAGGGCTCCCGCCACTGATAGTAGTGCGGCGAGCCCAGTGGTGTCTCCGGCGCTTGACCAGACCCTATTTGTGGACGCGTCGTCAACCCTGATCGCGTCGACGGTGCTCGGGCGCAGCGACGTGCCACTGTCCAGCCCTGATGCTTTGGCCGACACGGATGCCGGGGCTGGGCGGCAGCCGGGCGCAGCGCTGCTGCCGCCAAACGCGTCGCCCCATGACATCATGCATGACATGATGCTGGCCGGTGGCAGCGTTATCGCGGTCGGCACGTGCGGAGGGGCACGGGATTCCGGCCGGGGCTTGTCGTCCGCGGGGATACCGACGGAGCAAGAGGCGGACGGGGTGGTGCTTCCTGAGCTCCAGGGCACAGTGGACGGGCTGCTAGCCACAGTCATGGACGCGTACGTCGGTGCGGAGGCGGCGCCGCTGCCACTGCGGCTGCAAGAGCCTGTCACAGGCCGGCTCGGGGTGAACTATCCGGACAGCTGCCAGCGGGTGTCTGTGGCGGCGCAGAGCGTGACGGTCCTCCTGCGCCCGGACGGGGTGTCCACGGCTAACCTCGCGGCGGCTTTGCACATGCGCGGGGGGGGCCTCGTGCGGCTACAGGTGGCGGCGGTGCGCGTGCAGCACGACGTGTTTCCCGAGAGCGTGGCGAGCCACATGCGCGTCGTGGCGGCGGCGCGCTCGATCACAGCGCAGCAGGCCGGGTTCGGGGCGCGCGGCAAGGCCATGCTGCGCAAGGATGGCACCGTGCAGTGGCGGCCGCTGGCAACGCAGCTGCAGCACGGCCCGAGCGACCCCCGCCGTGACGTGCTGCGGATGCTGCTGCGGGTGAACGACACGGAGCACGGCACGCGCGAGGCGTCGGCCTGGCTGCGCCTGCCGTCGCTGCGTCTGCATCTCGAGCAGCCGTGTCTGGTGTTTCTCCGGGTGCGTGCCTCTGTTAGCGCTGGCCTGCTCCAGCCTCCATCCATCTCCGTACCTGCGCAGCCACGCCTCACCGTTCTGCGGCTCTGCTCGCCGGGACCTCCCGCTCACCCACACCGCTGCATTGCGTGGGCTGCATCGCTCCACACCTGCACCTCATTGCTCCGAAATCGCGTTCACCCGAGCCTCGGTCTGCTTCGCGTCAGCCTCACAACCCGTTACAATCTGTTCCCAGTGCCCTTGGCATGTGCAGCGGCAACACCCCGCTGACCGTCGCGGCTGTGCAGGACTTTGACTCGGGCATCAAGCGGCAGCGGGAGCAGGCCAAGGCGCCCGCGCTTGCAGCCGCCGCCTCCGAGCCCGGTTCTCCGCGTAGCCTCGGTAGCGGCCCTGCCACGCCTGCGTTCACACACGCAGACGGCGACGCGCCGCTGTCCGGCCCGGCAGCTCTCGCGGCGTCGACCGACTCATGCACGCTGCTGGTGTCGTTTGACGAGCCGCCGGCTGCCGCCGCCACGATGCACAACGTCCTGTTCCGAACGGTTGAAATGACTTCGTTCGTTATGGCCGTCGACTATATCCCGACCTCGGTGCGTTCCGGTCGCCGGGTACTTGCATGCACTCCATCTCACGTTTGAGCGCACTGGTGGCTCCGCGGATGACGCATGTGACGGACCTGCTGGGGTACGGGCTAACGGCAGGAGCCATGCGTGCAGACAGACTACGCTGCTCTGCGCGAGGGTTCCCTGTTTGAGCTGGTGAATCTCGTCAACTGGAACAACGTGCGGGTGGAGTTCAAGGCGGCATCGCTGCAGCGAGTGCACGGCGCCGAGGCGCTGCTGCGCCTGCTGGCCGCCCGCTGGCTCGCGGACATCCGGTCCAACCAGGCCATCCGGGTCCTCGAGGGTGCCACTCCCGTCGCCTCGTTTGTCCGCCTTGGCACAGCGGTGCACCGCCTGGCTGCCCACGCTGCAACCATGCCGATAGCAACGCAGGTGCGCTCCTCGAGTGCCTGCCGATCTGTGCTCCTCTCTGAAAGGGCCGATGCAGTGGCTGTGGTGGGAGATGCGAGCACAGGATGCCAGACATGGGCAGCACCTGCGGCAGACTCGTTGTCAAACACACGCCTCACTGCGCCGTTTGGCAGCAGCACTCACTGTGTGCAGAGACTGTCCAGACCTGAGAGGGAGGAGACAGTGGTGGCTCGGAGGCAGCTGCATCGCAACGCTCGTTACCTGCTGCACACATTGACCCTGGAGGCTCTCGGCTTGGGCGCCTGGGTGGCTGGGGGAACTGCCGGCCTGCTGGGTGTGGAAGTTCCAAGCACCGTTGTGGCTGGGGAAGCTGCAGAGAGGGGGAACGTGTTCTTGGAGAGTGCCGATTTAATTCGTAAGGAAGTTGGCGCAGCGCTGTTTGCGCTGCTTTCACGGCCGGCAACTGCCATGCAGCAGGGCCAAGGGCTGCATGGAGCAGCCTGGGCTGCGGCCACAGCAGTGCCACAGGCGATTCGCCGGCCGCTCGGTGCAACAGCTGCAGCTATGCAGAGGACCTGCATCGGCATGCAGCATGCAGTGGAGTACACACTGCCACCATCTTAGTGACACAGGGCGCGGTCTCGCAGAGCAGCGTTGATTTAATAGATGATTCTTGAGATGGTGTAGGTGGGCAAGTAGGAGCAAGGTGTAGACCAGGCCGTGATATTTAGGCTGCCAGTTTCCAGGTTTCGAACATGTGTGAGGCAGGACACAGCATTCTGATGAAACAGCCCTTGTGACTGCTTGAAAGGAGGTTGACTGTCGCAAGTTGCTAACTTGGCTTCTCGCGAACAGCGAGGTTGTGGTGACTGGAATGGTTGGCAAATCGTTTTGCGGGAGTCTCTGCTCATCTCATGCCTGGTCTCTCGGCACTGGTTGGGACCAGTGCTGTTTTTACCCGGAGATGAGATCGTCACCACAACAGGGCCTAGTAACATTCAAACTGCAAAAACGCACTGAGCATTATAGAAGGTCATCAGTGGAGACGTCAGCTCGTTCAAGTCCAGTGCTGAAAAAAAAGCCGCACGTCTCCAACCCCCCTGCGCCTGAACTCAACATTCAAGCCACACAAGAAACGATGCTCACGTCTCGCCAACGATGCTCACGTCTCGCCAACTGGTCTGAGAATTAATCAGTAAACGCACCCTGTTTCCAATGCCAAATTGTCACGACATGACCCACTTTTTGGCCCTCAGCACTAGCAGGACAATCTGTGATAACACTGTGGACGAAACGTATACGGCAGGCCCGTCCACGAGATAGGATGTAGCACATGGATGCCCGGTGTAACCTTGAATGCAACGCACAACCATCGAGCGATACAGCACTGTACACCGCTTCCTACTTTAAAGATGTGTGAATGTACATGTGTCGCTTGCTGCTCTTACTGTATGTGGTCCAGATACCGTGGACAGCGTATAGTGGGGTGTGCACTTGCGCCAGCTGCTTGACAAAACTCACACACAGTTGAGTGGACCAACCTGTTGTAATAGATACTCAGGATCGGCTACAGGAGCATATTTTCCCAAGGAGTAGAGTCAACTGCACTGAATACATTACAAACATGTAAAAGGCAACGTTGTTCTCACGCAACCAGTTTTTGTGACCTCGTAAAAAGAGCATCCACAACACTGCTCATGTTGTTTATCGTCTCAATTGCCGCGGGATACGCTTCATCTTCATCCTGCTCTTCGAAGACTTGCAAACACCCGTTGCCTTGGTCCAGAATCCCTGCGACACATAAGCTGCTGTGAGCAAACGTGAGTTGAGGAGTGATCTATTGATCAGTGCTGTTGCAGTTGCCAACCTGATCAAAGCAGACGTCAGCATTGATGTCCATAGCATCAGTCGGGCGCACCAGATATCTTTCTATCCAGAATCATTTGGCTGACCTCACGTTCCACAGTAGCTGGGTCCAGTGATATCAGTTTTGCCAGGTGGTTGATTTCAACTTTACTGTAAGGCATGATGACACGGATGAGGTTTTGCTCCAGCAGAGCCTTGAAAAGATCACTCAAGTGCCGATTGACAATCGGGTCTCCCTCTAGCTGTTCCTTGTATTTGTCCAGGACTTCCTACAGAGGGCTAGTGTCAATTACGCTTCCACACAAGCAAAGATGTTGTCCAGGTGGATGCAGTTGGCAGCGAGCACCTGCAGCATGGTCAGGCTGGACTGCGTTCTCGCCTCTGCTACTTGCTTCATAGCTTCCAGTTCGGGCCCTGAGTAATTCAAGCCAGACTTGCTAGCGATGATAGATGCAACTTCTGTCGAGTTGTCTGACATAATCTTGCAAAGCAACAGGTACTTGAGACTATTCAGGGCTTTTGGGGACTTCAGATTATTATATTGCTCAAAGGCTTCAAAGAAATAAGAAAACGCTGTTTTGAAGTCACGCTCTTCTGCGTTCAAAATACCACTTTGCAGATCGATCTCAGCCTACACAGAAAAAAGCCATATCTGAGAATTGACATTTACTGTGGTATCACATGCACAGCGTATCGCCTGCGGGAAACCATTTGATGATGTGCTAAAGATGTCAACAACCAATTAGTGTCCAGACATGCCTGGTTCAGTGTCTCCGGGAATTCTGCGAGGGAAACACCTGGAGGGATGGTGGTACATAGACAGAATTTGCTGCAGACCGTGCAGCAGTTAATGCCGCTTTGCTCTTGGGATTGTTCAGAAGGAAGTGGTGCAACCTAGACTCAATCAGATGGACATCAACCAGGAGGAGTTTGTCGTCCAGGCGCTTGACTTCCGTCAGCAATGACCCAATTAGCTGCAGGGCAGGATGATATTCTCCGGTTTCCATGAGGAGGGTTGAAAGGCGCATCTCAATGCGTTGCCTCAAGAAACTGCGCTTCTCCTCGCGTGCCCATTCGATCTGCTCCTTGCACACTTGGATCTGCAGCACCCAGACAACGATCACAGCGAGAACACCCCCGCGAGAGGTAAAATATTGACGAACTGATCAGTGCGATTAGCGTGAGTTACCACGCCTGTTGCACAAGCCGGTGAGCGGGGAACACCTGAAGCTGTGCAGTGTCGGGTATGCGCGCCAGCGCGTCAATGACTGTCCGCACGATCCGGGCCGTCTTAGCCTTCGCCAGCAGCGCATACATAGGCCTGAGCTGTTGGAGCAAGTCTTTCAGCCCTTGTGCATCATGGTCATCCGCAAGAGCATTCGTCAAAGCGGTGATGGCTTGCTCCTTGACCTGAATGAGATCTGATCCTTCTCCATCGATGGATATGACATTGCGCAAACCTGCAATTCCTGCTTTGGAATCTGATTTCAGTGTCTCTTTCGCGCTCTCAAGCTGCGCTTGTGCCTTCTCTGCCATGGCTTTGACCGCTTCGGCAACCCCTGTCCCAATTCGCTCTCTCGACACAGCACAGCTATCTGTTTCATATCGAGGGGCGGCTCGTAATACGCATTGTACCATCGCGAGCTTCCTCTTTCGCTGCGATGTCATCCTCTAGATGTGACTGGTGGCCACACGCGCTACACAGCCGAGCTGCCGCGACAACGAAGCAAACGTTCAAACGTGCTTGCCAGTCCGGGCCAGCACTTTGCAGAAGCTGCGACAAGGCAAGCATGTCTTCGTCCCTACACCATGCATCTCCCAAGCGTGCATTGCAATCGATGAACCAATTTCCGTCGCACACAGCACGGCACAACGACTCGAAGAGCGTTTGTAGCACATGCCCTCAAGTTGGCCAGTAGGGCCTGGTGTTGTACACCAGTGACAACACAAGCTACAAGTTTGTGCTGATATTCAGTGTTCTCAAGAGGCTTGTCCCACCATGTGTGCTGATCATGTGCGTGAAGTGCTTGATCAGGAGTGTGGTCGGGCCCATGCGGTCGCGTTGACGCAAGCCTCGGAGTTTGGCTCGACGCAGCGGATTGTAGAAAGGTGTGCAAATGTGCTATTATTGGTGCGTTGTTTCGTATGAGAGTCCTCGACACACGTGCCACGTCCATCGTGTGTACCATTCCATTCGCGCTGCCACATCGCCAAGAGCAAGGTGTTTTGCCCTACCGACGCTTTTGAGCGAATAATCCGTACTGATTGCTTGCGTGACTTGATCTCTATCTGTTTCATTAGTTTCGAGAGCCTACACGTTGGGGAGTCTTGAAGCCAGGGCCTCACAGCTGGATACAGCAGGGATCACAGCACTCTCGAACGCTACCATGCATACATCCACAGACACCAGGCTCGTATATGAGACAAGGTGTCAGAATCTATCGTCTTCAGGGATCGGACTCGTGGCATCGTGCTGGAGCTGAGAGAGCAAGACTGCCTTGCACATATTAAGAATTGCGGCATCGACGCTGCAACAGTCAAGCGCTTCTCCCTCATCGTATATAGCCTCAGTCATGTACTGCCAACAGATAGCCCTCAGACCATGACCGCCTGCAAGCAAAAGCTCGAAAAATACCTCCTCGCCATTCTGCGCCGGGTCAAGCACATGGAAGTCCCGGACAAGTGGATGCAACAGCTCGGTCGCATCTCAGGCATCGCCCTCGATGACATCAGCCCCATAGGTCTTGACTGCATCGTTGAGATGTCGCTGGAGACCCTTGCCAGTGGCTCGCAAGCAGCGCCACATCTCCTGGGCTTGCTGTCTGCCTCCCTGTCACACCTCTTACGGCGGCCAAAGTCAGAAGAAGACAAGGCCTTCAGCGCAGCCAAGGTCCACAACGTTGTCAAACGGCTTTGCGAGACGCCCTGGCCGTCCCATCTCATTCATGCAATTGTCATGCACCTGCGAAATGCTGGCCTGCCGAGCGCCATTGTGGACACTGCCACCTCCGCTGTTAGCAGCATGTGCGCCACAGTCGAGCCTGAGTTTCTACCAGAAGCCATTTATGGTCTCCTAACCCTACCCTCAGCCACTACGGTCACCCACATCAACGCCGTGTGTACCCTGATGGCTGCTCGACGCTGCACTGCCACCTCACCCGCTTCCAGGCAGGCGCTTGCTGCTGCAGAAGCAGAAAGTCTGCAACGGATAGTTGACCTGTTTGCGCGCGAAAAGTCCCTGACGAACCAGTGGCTGAAGGCCTTCAAGGCCGAGCAGCGGCCGTCTCAGTTTGCCGTGTCTCTGACACTGATGCTCGCAGGCAGCAGCCGCGCGGGCGGGCCCGCGTTTGATGCCGTCAAAACTGTCCTGGTGAGCAGCCTGAAGCATGCAGAGGCGATAGCGAGCAGTACCTGGCTGCAGATGCTGCCCTGTAGCCAGGGCCTCATGCCCCAGGAACTGGCCGAGCTGCTGTTTGGTACCGTGCGGGGTGCACACGACGAGCTGGCAGCACAGCTGACTCAGCTCGGGTTCCATCTCGCTGGCGGTGCCAAGCTCAAGAATGTGGATGTGGAGTCTCTCGAGACAATTTCTCAGGAGCAGTATGAGGGACTACAGTGGTGGGGGGATCGTGCAACGCCAGCAGCACAGTTATGTCTGGCTGGCGTTGCGCTGCTAGATCAGGTAATTCCAGATCCTGGCGGCCATGCATGTCCATGTAGGCTACAAGAGAGCAGCCCGGGTCCCCTTGCCTTCTTCCGATGGCGTTGGCGTGCCGTCGCCTGTGCTGTCTGCTTCTTTACAGTAGTGACTGTGGCATTGATGTAGAGGAACGGCGACATGCCATCGTGCACGCGGTCACGGGTGCGCTTGCGCAGGTTGCTCGATGCCACAAGGCTCACATCGAGCCCATCCTCGAGCACTTGTGCACACAGCTCGTCGGTGGCACCTGTGTGGACTCGGTACTGCAATATCTGCTGATCCTCCGGTGCATATTTATGTCCCAGGAGGAGGAGCTGGCAGCACATGTGCCAGCAGTGCAGGTCTGTCCCCAGCTGACCCAGCTTCATGCTGTCCTCGGAAGTGCATCCCCACGCTGACTGATATGGTTCCAGTGGCTGCTACTTGCGTGGCACCAGTCTGAGAGGCTCGCATATGCTGGGGCCGACGCATTCGCTCCCGGCTGAGCATGGACCCAACGGATGCACTGCCGTCACAGACCGCCCGATGCCATTCATCGAAACGCTGTGATGACAGTGGAACTCTGGTCCCTGATCCCATCTACACACGGGTGACACACGCATCCGCGGACTGGTTGCCGTCTAATGTGCAGTCATGGGCCGCAGGGCCTATTGGAGGGTGCTCTGGCGATGAACAATGAGATCAGCGTCATTGCACTGTGTATCATGTGGCCGTTCTGCCAACGTCGGAAGTCCCTGCGCAAGATCACGGTGTCCCATCTGCAGCATGCCCAGAAGGTCCATGATGTGTCATCCAGGCTCTGTGCGACACACGTGTGGTTCCCCCCCCCCCCCCCCCCTGTGAGCCCCGAGCTATGCTGCAAAGCGAGGCGTGCCTGTTCACACTTGACTGAATCATCGCTCAGGCTCGAGCTGCGGCGTTCATGTCTCATTTGTTCATGCAGGGATTCATCGTCCTCATCCTCCACAGCATTTTCTCCGGGGAGCCGACGCCGATGGCGGAGGAATCACAGGGCTTCAATTGGTCCCAGCTTGATCCGATGTGTGTGCCACTCTGAGCCCATGGAGGGACTGCCTTGAGCCTCGGCGGTGCAACCGCTCGCATGCAGGCTGTAAGTGAGAACCATGCCCATGAATATAACAGTCTGTGTGTGGCTGCTGAGCTATCTAATGGAAGCTCTGCAGTGCTTTGTGACGATCATGCAGGTATGCAACGCAGGCTGCGATGTCAATGAGCCAGCTTCCAGGCATCTCCACGGAGGCGACCTCCCTGTTGAATGATTTCATGGGCTTCCTGCGCCGCTCGGTCTCGCAGCAGGCGCCAGTGCGCAAAGCTCTATACAATGGTTTGTCTGCCATCATGGCGTCAGACGAGACCAGCGCACCATCAATTTTCACTCTGCTGGCACCTCAGTTGCAGCAGTACGTGGCGTGTCGGGTGCGACCCCTCCATGTGCCGTATGTGCCGAGCTAGCGTGCTGTGAGAGCAGGTCTGTGTATGTTGCCTGGCAAGCACACCTCAACAAAGTGTGAGCCTGGGACGTGCCAAAGCTGGGTGCGCTCAGGAGGGCCATGCCATTGCAGGATGATGCAAGAGACGCTCAAAGGAAGTATCGCCTTGAGGTCACCGCGGTTGCGACCGCCTCTGCAGACAACGCTCACCTCAAAGACGCACTGCCAGAGCTCGTGGCGTGTATCATGCGGGTGCTGTCTAGAGGGAGTGATGCTCATGTCACAGGTGTGGCTGGGTCCATGTCCTCATGTTGTGGTCATGCTGCTCGTCTGGTGCAAGCACGCAGTTGGCCCAATTGGAAACTTGGGCATCATGGGCGTTACGCCAAACTTGAGCACAGAGCATTGCATAGTTGGATATCGCTTTCTTACCGTCGATGAGCAAGTTTGCTACCAGCGGCTGAGTAGTCTGCGTGTTGAACCACAGCCAATGTATTGCAGGATTGAAACATGTCAACGCTGTCTGTCAGAGCGTATTTTTCCAGCTTGCGGATCTAAGTCTGGAGGAGATGGGCATCGAGAGTGTTGATGATATCATCTGGAAGTCTGCGGATGGCCTGAAGAACCAGATGTGGGGCTACTCCTTGCTGGGAGCTTTTGACGCTGCCGTTTCTCACTACCTTCCCATGGCGCTTGATAGCAATACAAGTGCCCGCTCAGCTAAGGCAGTCACAGACGTCATCAGCTCTTACACCCGCCTGTGCGAGTTTCTACATGGAGCTTCACGCACCAAGGCTCTGAAAGGTAAGCTGTGCTGCACAGCGGAGTCACCTGAGCACATAGCCTGCCCTTGCGGTCTTAAACGGCTACCAAACAGATTCGTTCGATCGCAGTATCGGCTCATCCTGTAGTGCATCTTGCTTGGAGGTTGCTGATGGTGATGGGCACGAAAACAATGATATCAGCTGCTTACTGGGAAAGATACAGCTGCACAACAGTGGTACATATGCAGACGTTGCCGCAAACAAGGTCGTTGCTGCTGCCAGCGCAGACGAGCTAGCAATGCTACCTGTGGAGAGCAAGCTTATGCCGAGCTATGTGTCCACCCCGGCGTTGCTGCTGTGCTTTCACTCCATGAGCGGCACAGGGCTGTTCCAGGACAGCGCCCAGGTGCCCTCATCAGCTTCGGATCTGATGCAAAGCCCCGCAGTCGTCGAGTACGCGCTTCGGGCGGCTGAGGCGCAGCTCTCCAGCGCGGTCACGGTCCGACGCAGCCATGGCGACCTCCTGGCAGTGTGGGCAGCTCAGCCGGACGTCCAACGAGCGTGCGAACACATGCTTGGCGTACCCGAGTGGCGTGAACTGCTGCAGCCCGTGCTTCATGGCAGCCTGGTATGCGTTACACAATGCTGGCGTAGAGCAATCAACAACCTCGCTTGATTGCTGTGGAGTTGTTACACGACAAGTTTGTGCTTAGCCGGGTGTACCATGTTTTCCTCAGCGGGCGTGAAATTGGTATACCTGTGAGTGGATTTAGAGTTCTTTGGGCCATGCACGACTGCAGCTGACGACGTCCTCACATGGCAGGCTCCAAAGGCTCGTCAGTGTGGGAGATTCCTGATATCCCAAGTGTTGCGGTGGTGCCAGACATGTCCTTGACTGCAGGCAGTCGTCAAGGCTATGTTTGCACCACGCAGCGACCAGGAAGAGGATGCTGGCACGCTCGTGCCTGCTGCAGTGCAGTGTATCTGTGCATGTCTGGAGCTGGCCTCACACCGCGGCTGCATGATAGACCTACTCGTCGCTCTCCCTGACAAAGCACAAGACCCAAGCACCGCTCTTCAAGTGCGCAGCCCCTCTACGTTGTACCACGTGCTTCATCTCTTTTGGTCGTGCATGTTCTACATGCAAGCCTCACTGCCCTTCCACCATCACATACAGCGTGAGAATTGGCCCCAGCTGCAAGCCTGCTCCACTGCCACCATGCCATGCAAGGCTTTCTTGCAGCAAGTAGGCCCCCTGAACAGTAGTCAACAGTAGCTGTGAATCATCGCCGTGACCACGTCTGGAGAAGCAAAGATTAGCGCCAACGACCGCGTGTCGGTGCAGGGCCGTGCCCCTGCAGAAGTGTGCCATGGCGCAGGCGACACCGCGCAGGCCGCGGCGCAACGGCTGCCGCTCCTGTACGACGTGGCAACGCAGCTCGCGCAGGGCCGGTGGTTCAAACAGCTGGAGCACCTGTGCTGCGTGCTGCGCACGCTGCGCGGCCCGCGGTGGCTGTCGCAGACCATTGCCTGCTGGCCGCTGGCACTCGCTGCCAATCACCATGAGTCCCTGGTGCGGTGCCTCCGGGGACCAGCGCATGGTGACCTGTGTTTGGGGAGCAGACTTGTTCTTGGCGGTGTCAGCACATGCAGCCTGTCGGCGCCTTTCACGACACGTCCATGCAGATTATCTGAGGCCCTTGTGGTGGAGTTTGCAGCCAGGCCGGTTGTACCTTTGCCAACCTTGAAGGGTGTAGTCCACAGCAGGCAAGCACTGATCTGTGATTGCCCCCTGACGAGGGACCACACGTGCAGGAGGCCTACGTCACAGCGGGAGTAGCCGATGCTCTGCTGCAGCTGGCACTAGCTGGAAAGGCCCCGGCTCACGATGCTCTGATCGCACACGCTGTGCAAGTATGTGTCGACACAAACCCCCGGGAGATCCCACCGAACAACGCGAATCGAACGGTGTGGCCTTGCCTGTGCCGCAATTCTGTGTTGCAGCACCAGATTTGAAACAAGAGTGCTCGTGTACTGCTAGTGCGCCATACGTAGGATGAGTTGGATGTGTAATGCTTCCGCATGTGGCTTTGGTGAGCTGGTTCAACAGGAAGCGAGGGGAGCGACAGGGTGAGCCGCGGGCTGGACAAGAGCGCCGCTTTGCTGGGGGTTTCGACAAGAAACAGCCTGGTCGTGAGTGATGGCAGATCAAACGGCTGTGAGGGCATGCAGGCAAAGCTGCGGGTGGAGGCGGACGAGGACCTGCAGCGGCTGTGCGCCTGCTGCATGTACGCGAGGACGCAGACGGTGGTCACGGGGACGGTGCTCAGCAGTTTGATGCGCACCAGCAGCAGCGTGCAGTGGCTGTGCAAGTTACTCGAGGGGCTCCTGGGGCAGAAGGATCTGCAGCCGGATGATGTGGTGCGGGCTGTTGAGCTGGAGAAGGCAGCCGCGGCCAAGATCGAGATGCTGGGTGCGCCGTTGAGTCGGTGCCGTTGCCGCGGTCCCATGCGGTCAGGAGGCAGCTGCGTGTTGAGGTGATGCTGTTGTGAACAGTGCAGTGCAAGCGACTGGCCGTGCTGGGGATTGGTACCTTCCTGCCTGCAAGTGAGCAGCACAAGCTTGATCTGATTTGGATTTGTTGACTTGGAGTCCTGTCTGCAGCAGTATGCAGAGCGTTGTAGCCTGGTATGCTGTTGGGGGTCAGCGAATGCCGCACTCACGCTGTGCTGTGCATGGTGTGGACACCATTGCTGACTTCTGTGCTATCGACTGTGCAGCACTGCTCCTGGCAGACTTTGCAGAGACGCTCGGAGCACACTCAGAAGGCAAGGTCATGGACGCATTCTTCCGGGCTTGTAAGGAAGCCGTCAAAGCTGCAGACGGGCTGTTCAAGGCGCTGCTCGCACCCAAGTCGAGGTCGTTGCCCAAGCCTGGCAAGCATGTCCTCGTCACAGCTGCAGCCGTGAGCCACGACCTGGTTCAAAGCATATACAGCGTTCTCCTGCTGAATAAGGACGATGCAGCAGACCAAAATGAACCCCCAGGTGTGAACTCGAATGATTGGAATGCAAACCCAGACCGGTCTGTATACTAGAGCCACCAATCGTGGGACTCGTTGCACGGCATGTCACTCCTCGTGGCAGCGCTTTGACAGGGGATTTTTTTTTTAAACATTGGATAGATCTTGGCAGCCAAGAATGCCTATTGCTGACTCCTAACGGGCAATGTGTTGGTGACACCACGTAAACAACACCGCAAAATGCCTTGACCACTGGACTCGTGTGTGCACCTGAGTATGCTTATGAATTTCGAAAGGTTGCATCAAGATGACCCAAAGAATACATGCAGCCAAGAAGGCGAGGGCTCAGAAACAGGAGATCGCACGAGCGAAACGAGAGGCCAGTGTCATTCCAGACCTGATCTTCTGGATAGAGAGCTTCGAGGCAGATTGCCTCAAGCTCTCAAAAGCATGCAAGTGCTCCATCATCAAGGGCCTCAAGCGCACGGTGACCCGAGATTTCAAGATCGTGTAGCTTGCTACAGGTGTCTCAACTCAACAGAGTACCACATGGGAGCCAATGTTTACACCATAAAGCTGAATTGCAATTGGACAGTTGCCGTAACTGATGTTGATAAGTGCACCACAGCTGCAAAGTAACGCTGTACAGGTGAACATTTCCGTAGAAATATGCAAATCTTGCAAGTAATAGCAAACAGAAAATACGTCGGGTGGTGAAGCAGCTCAAGGGGGGGCATGCGGGCCACCAGCACCGCTAATCCACCTGCCAGAATCACCCGAAATCCATCCCCAACCTGATCTGCCAGCAGGTGCTCTGCAGCAGTGTAGCACTCTGACTGGTTTTATCTCTTGTCAAGTCAATCCACCCTCACGGGACACGGCATGGATCTGTTTCACTCGCCATCGCCCCAACACAGTATGATGCAGGCATCCCCACTGTGCTCGTGCAGGCTCATACACACGGGCCGGGACGCAGACATAGCGCCCTCCGGGCATCACTGTGTCGTGTTGTCAGCCCCACATCAGGCCCGCAATCACTGCACAGACGAATGAGAGCACCCCGCCAGGCAGGTGCGTCGCCGAGGCGGCCTCTGGGTCACTCACCGGCGCTACAGGAGGCTCCCCACCTCCATCGCGAGTCGGCTGATCTGGAGCTTCTGCCTCCACTGGGACCTCGGGATCCTCCTGAGGAGCTGCCATCTGCGTCGGGGCTGGGGCCGGCTCCGCTGGGGCAGGCGCTGGTGACTGGGAGACATTCACCATCGGGGCTGGCTCTGGCAGGATGCTGGGCGCTATGTCCGGTTCCTGAGGTTGACCCGGGGCGGGGCCCGGGCCCGAGTTGAACAGGGCTGTGAGGTTCTCATTGCATCTCGGGCCAATGGACACGATGGGCGCGGGAGCAGGTGCCGGGGCTTCAGCCGGCAGGCCAAGACACAGGGACTCGTCAAAGTTATCCTACGAATTGCAGAGGATTGAGTGCACGTTTACTGTGTAATGCAGGCGGTGGGGAGCGGTCGGTGGAGGGCGGGAACGCACTGCAGTGCAGCCTTCTCCTGCGCCTAATGCACAATCATTGAAGACATGCAGGTACATGGAGCGGACGTTTGCTGCCAGTTGTGGTTCCAGCCAGTCGGCAACGTCACAGATAACTTTGAGAACGGCTCTCTTGCAGGTCTGTGTCACAAGGGGCTGTATTGCAGCCTTGCAGGCCCTGGTGTTACACTCGCATCCAGGCCGGACGTCCAGCTCATCAAAACAAGGCCCGAGCATCTGCACGAGCACATCGGCTTCGACAGTGCGGAATCCGTGCGTGACTGCGAAGTTGTCAACTCGCCACTGATACACCTCGAGCTGGTGTGTGTGGCGTGCAGGAGGGCATTGGAACTGAATGAAATATGACATCCAGGGCTTTGCAGCCGTCGCCTTTAGCTGTAACGTACCATGGCCTGATGCGCCCTTGCGCCTGTTTTGGATGATGAATGCGACGACATGTTCGTTCAGTTCCTGTCAATTCGATCATACCGCGTATCAGTCAACTGATGACTACGACGTTGCATTCAACCAAAACGGGCAAAGCTCACACCGACACACAAGAGATGTAAAGAAACGAGTCGCACCGCTTCGGAGATGCCTTCGAGTGTTGCACCACACTCCTGCCTGGCGTCCGCAAGAAGTGTTGCATTCGAGTAGGCCGCGAAGCGCGCGACACTGTCTGGATCCGTGCATGGCGCGACGGTCTTGCAATTCTACAAATTAAGTGTACACACATTGGCCCCAAAAGGTCATGTAGACCGCGAACAGACGATAGTTAAACGAAACTACAGTCTTTGTCGCCCGCCATAACGCAGGCGCAGGGCGTGGGGATGCACAAACCGTGCACAATGCATATTGTTCGAAAGTACTCAGTCATGCGTGATCACACAGCAAGCACACTCCATCCTGTGCCATAATACATATACAAACACTGTAGAATGAGCGGGTGGTGGGTACTGCACCATGGCAGCTGCGATTCACGCACCTGTGCAGACGCTATGTTAAACAAGCTCACGAGAAGGCATAATGACAAAACAAGCCATCCGCTTCCACCAACATGTTGAGATAAAATCATCCTTAGGAATGTATCTGTGGTCTTTGCGTGAATTTGCAGTTGAACCCATTCAGCCTTTGGCCGGCATTACTTCATCGTGTCCAACATGCGGAACCGAGACACAGCTGTACCCTTACACGATGTTACACTTCAAAACAGCAGACTGAAGCCTTCGTGTCTTCGGCGTATGTCAAGTAGGGCATCTGCCCTGTGGTTAATGACCGATGCCACAGAATTCGAACGGCATCGTCATGCATGGCAGTGACGTGTTGTGTCCCCCGCTACCCGGCACCTGTTTGGCTCCAGATTTCCCCCAACCAATCACATCAGGTAGCGCCAGTAGCTGGTACCTCAGCACTGCTTCAACCGCAGTACCGCTTAGCATATAAAGTCGAAGCTGGGTTGTGTGTGGCACCCAGGCCCAATCACTAGTCCACATGCCCAGCATCCACCGGTCTGGTCTCACGTCCGCACATGGCTGATAGATCCTCCTCTTCCCTGTGGTCCGGGCTGGGAGGGCTCTGTGGGTGGTACTGCTCTGCATGATGCTTCCGTTTGTTCCACCTGTATGTGCAGGGGTGCTTGTAATAAGGCAGATGCCACCTGAGTTTGGCATGAACTCGAGTTTTGTAGATGTTGCATCTGTAGCCAGACCCCCTTGCTTATAGGTGACGATGATTTTAGCGTCCATCTGTATGCCCGCCTGCGCCTACAACTAAAAACAAGGAGTGCTGTGATGATGCGATCCGTCCAGAACGGACAGAAATTTCCTGACGCTCCCGGAGTTTAGCCACAAGTGTCACCCAATGGAGCTGCTCCTACCAAATTACTGAAGCTCCAAATCGAGCATTATGCGGACGAGACGTTCTTCAGAAACAGTGTCTAGATCATACAGGTCAGTTGATCGCGAGTGTACCAATAGATTTAATGTGAGATCCAGATTTATTGTGAGATCCCTGCAGAGATGCCAGCACCCCCACAGCTCAACCTGGGATCACCAGCTTCGGTTGCACAAACATTTTTTCATTCGCAAGTCTTCTGACTGGGGCTGGCACTTGGCCACAACCTGAGGGGTGTGCACCTCACCCGATGATGGTGTGCAATGTCGTGCGGGCTAGCCCGAGGTAAAGACAGAGCAACCTATCGCGGGTGTAGGGCAAACCAGCAAGAGAAACATATGATGCTGCGACACGGACACAC
Source organism: Ulva armoricana (assembly GCA_032360965.1). NCBI lineage: Eukaryota > Viridiplantae > Chlorophyta > Ulvophyceae > Ulvales > Ulvaceae > Ulva > Ulva armoricana. The sequence goes on from JAUMHO010000010.1 coordinate 2,546,808, forward strand.
GTTGACAGCCGTCCCACTTTGTCCCAATGCATTACCCCAAACTCAGATCTACCTTTGTATTGGAGTTTCACACAGTCATGCTCAAGCCAACCATGGGCAATGTGTGACTCAGACTTGTATGTACCCCCTAATGCCACGACTGCAGGCTACATAGACTGATCTGGTGTCATCACGCTGCAACAGATCATGCACGGGTGGGTGGAACTGAAACTGCGCGAGGCGCCAACAGTGCAGGTCACGATCCTGCTTACAGATGCAGAGTTTTGACAGGGCATTTATCGCAGAGTCTCAACTCAACAGCAGTAAATCATGCTGGCAAGTGCCACTGTAGACTGTCAGGGGGTTGGAAACACCCGCACTCTCAATGGACCGTGACTCATGCTAACACGGAATCCTTGGATCTTCGTTGGAGCTTTTGCATGCCCACCTTGCTAGATGACTCACATGGCAGTAACGTTTTCGCCCCTGTTGTCCAGGAGACCGGGTCAAGCATGCTGGGGTCACCGGTGCGTCCCAATAGCATGTGGTGTGCGAGTCTAGAATACACGGCTGCCTGTTGCAGCGGCTGCTGTGGGTGCGCGCAGGCCCTGCATCAACCCAGATGCTCGCCAACCAGCAGCAGAGCATTACATCAGTTGTTCACCAGTGTGACATTGCACAAAGGCAGCAGTCCTTCACGTAGACTCAGCTACCATGAGCAAGCATTGCCCGCCACCGCAGCATGATCCATCTGCATCATCCTCAGGCACCGTTGCTGATGCTGGCACGAACCATGCCGTCTTGGCCGGCGGCGACAGTCTCAACAAACATGCCAATCGGCATTATGTGAACATGAACAGGGCCAAAACTCCAGGCCTGTCAACAGCCTGCTGCACGCACAGCAAGATCTACCTGGCCATCAAGTCTGCAACGCCCGGTGGGTTGGTCCTCAAACCATGTCATCCCCACGCTGGCACCCTCGCTGTCATTCGGCTAGCTCGCTCCCCACCTCTGTGCATGCTGTCGCGTTCAGGAAATCGTCGCCGCATTGCTGATCCTGATCGCCCTCCTCATTCGCAGCCACAGCTCCTGCTTGTGCCTGCAGTACTTGCATCCCGGAAGCGCCAACCGAATCCTCCCATGCACCCACACAGTGCCGGCAGCCATCTCAGCCTCCACGCGTTTCAAGAATGAGGCTGCGATGGAAGCTACAGCAGGAGCAGCGCGCCCGCAGCCAGCGCGGCGGCAGCGGCGGCAGACAGCGCTGCAGTGCCGCCAGACTCTGGGACAGGCACCTCTGCTGCGGGGGGCACCTCTTCTGGCGGATTTGCCTCACCATCTGCGGCAGTCTGCTCGCCTAAGCTGCTTCCAGGGGCGATTGGCTGGAAGGTGAAGGCCTGATCGTCGATGGGGTTGACAGGCAGTGGCGCCCCTGCGCTGCCGGGAGCGGCGGCAGAGGCCTGTGGTCCGGGCGCCGCGCACACGGAGGGGTCGAATGCAGGAACCTGCAGTGGGAGGCGATGATCAACACGGGGCGGGGGTGGCTCTCTTCGCCTGTGACTTGAGTGTCAGGTTGTGGTGCAGCGGGTTAGAGTGTCTGCTGGCTGGCGTTGGCCAGAGCCGCAAGTGACTTTGAGACGCGGCTGAGGACACGATGTGGTGCTGAAGGAAATATGTAGATGTAGTTGACATGTAGGTGAGATTCGGCAGGCTGTCAACCTGCAGTGTGTCGTATACTGGAGCTAGCTGTTCATGACAGCGCGTTCTGTGCACTGCAACCCCGAGAAGTCGGAGATAGAGGTGTCCCGCTGTGGTCAGAGTGCGCGTATGGACCGAAGCACCGGGAAGGACGTGGGAGGGGGCAGCGCACTGTCGGTGGGCAGTCGACTGGGGGACCTTGATAGCAATCGTTGAGAAGATGCAGGAAAATGGAGCGCAAATTTACTCCCAGGTCTGCTTCTATCCATTCGGCGTTCTGGCAGTACGTTTCAATGATTGCTTCACGGCAAGCAGCCGTGATGTTGCTTGCAGTTGCTGAGCATCCTGCCGAACACTCGCACCCAGGGGGATTTTCCACCTCCGTTATACAGCTACTGGCGACCTGAAAGAGTCGATCGCGGTAAGCAAACCATGGCTCGGGCGCTTGTTCAGAACGAACAGCGTTCAATGGCAATCATTGCTGCAGGCAGGCAGCTTTACAGCAACGTTGAATGCAGAAGTTGACAGGAGAGCAGCACCGTCTTTGCTATGACGTCAAAAGCGTCACCGCCGCAAGGTTCATTCGCGTTAGCGAACAGCGTGTCGTTGTTCCCAGTTAGCAGAGGCGTGAGTTTTGTTACGTAGTCCTCCAGACACGGTTCCGGTGTTGTGCAGTCCTGCAATCATTTACTGATCAACATCGCAAGCGTTCAGTTGCACAGGATCACTGTCCCTGCGTGCCGATGGTATCAACATGCTTGCGGAAGACGCAAAGCCAACGCAAGCAGCGTGCCTGCCCACGCGTATGTCCATGAAACAAACACGACAATGTAGCACGTAATATTAAAAGGTTTGGCAACGTGTCAACAACTGGATGATGCAGCCATGCTGATCCGTAGCCCGAGCACGGCAATGAGTAGCAGGGCTGACCATCGGTTGAGATGCGACTCCACAGATCGCCGCTGCAAGCATCAGCGGAAATACCAACGAACTCATATTGTGGAGACTGGTGTATCTTGATTGCACTGTCGGCGATTCACAGCTCTATTACAGTATCACAGTACCGCAAGCAAGCTCATTCAGTGTCTGGTTAACGCGCGTCGACCCGCAACTGTGATAAAAAGAACAAGGAGGTGAGGCAAAGCTGTCTCGCCCTGCTGTACTGTTATGGCGAGTGACAGGATGCGCAGATCAACGCAGGCTCCGCATATGCATTTGTACGTAATGCTGCCCCCCATAGGTCGCGCATGCCTAAGCATCTCATGGTGCAGAGCTCCGCCGACCGCCTCCCGCCTCATTGTCTCAAGCCGTCCAACTCAACGATCGACACATGCTATGTGATAAGGAAGGGTGGAATGATTGCATGCAAGGACGTGGAGTCCCGAAAGCAGCTCTTGCATAGCGCCAGCGGCCAGTGTACGCCGCTGTGTGTTCCCACGTGCAGGATTGAGAAACACGCTTGGAAGCAATGAATCTTGAGTGAGTGCTGTGGAATGGTCCCAAGATATGTTGCCTCGGTCACGAAGACCAGACCTGCCGATTGCGGCACATGTAACTAGTGGATGGGTTGAGACAAGGAGTTTACATAAGGATGGTGTCGTCGGGATATGCCAGTGCACCCGTTTCGCGTTCATGAACTAAGTTGGTCTTATGGTCTTTCCGATGCTGTGCTGCAATCGATACCAATATGGAACATCGATCAAGCGTACCGCGTACAAATCACGAGTGCTTCTCAGGATGCAGCGGTAGGCTCGCGAGCAAAGAGTGGGAACTGCCACGAGTCCTTGTTGTAGATGCTGCAATGATGCTGCTAGAACATGTGTCCGCCCTTGTAGTCCCGAGCGCTACTGTGCGCATATGCATGCTCAAAGGCCTCACGCAAGGGCAGTTCGGGCGCCATATCATCACGGCTGAAACTTGATCAACAACATTTAGCTTAATGTGCGCATTTCTAGGGTGTCAACATCGTGAATCTTGAAGCACACGCACAAACCTTTGGCCAACTGCAAGCACATGCATCGCAACCGAAGCGTTGCAATTCGCGCAGGTTTGTCATGTTACAGAACTTTCCGTGGCACGTAGCTACACGTAGCCATTCGTTTCGCTAGGTGATGTTCACTGCGGAAAGCAAGCAAGGCCCCGTATCCACTAGCGCTTATCGCGTTACGATAGAAATTGTTGCTGCGCGAATCTTCCAGCACCTTCGAAAAAGATTCAGCACTGCCATCAAGATCTTTTACAGCCAGATTTTGCCACTTTTCACCGCCGACCGTGTGCGATCTATCTTTTTCTACCTTTAGTAGCTGAGCGCGAAATGTCATGCATTTCTGCCTCAACATGAGCAACACGCTCCTGGTCGATCTGGCCCGACACAGCTTTTCCGCAAGTCTGCACTGCCAGCAAAAATGTATGATTGTAACATGTTAATTCATCCTGCTTGCAGACGTGTCATTCGTTGCTAGCCATCTCGCAACATATCCCACTCAAAAAGCATTTCATTGCGCTGGTACTGCTGAAGCCAATCTGATTCCGTATCACTGTTTCACACGAAGACAACAATTTGCACATCTGAGCACGAGGGCGTGATTGCGGAGTTGCCAGGGCGGCGAGCATGCTCGACGTGGCCGTCGTATGGCTCTCCCGAGACCTACGGTTGCACGATAACCCAGCTCTAAGCGCAGCGCTGCTTGCTGCGCGCAAGGTGGTATGGCATTTCTTAATATGTACCTGGCCGAAATCTTTTAAGAGCAAGTGCAGTCCTCGAAGGCCTCTGTGCTCGAGCAGGTGCTGGCGTACGTGTGGGCGCCGAGGGAGGAAGGCCAGTTCCAGCCTGGATTTGCATCTAGGTGGTGGCTGCATCAAAGTTTGCGGGAGTTGGGCAAGCAAGTAGAGTCGCGTGGAAATTTCATCTGCTTTCGAAAGGGTCCCAGCGCCCTTGAGCAGCTTTTGGGAATATGTCGAGAGGTTTCGGCATCTGTTGTCTTCTTCAATAATGTGTACGACCCTTTGTCCCTCGTACGGGACCATGAGGTGAAGCGACGCCTGAGCGCTGCCGGGATTGTGGCACGCAGCTTCAATGGCGAGTTGTTATTCGAGCCTTGGGCGGTGTTGGACGAAAAGGGACTCCCCTTGACCACGTTTAGGAGCTTTTGGGACAAGTGTGAACCCATATTCAGTATGACATCAGAATTTGTCTTTGTGCTGCCTTGAATCTACGTGTCGCCCCGGGGATGTGCGCGTGGATTCGAATCTGCGCTTCCGTTTCGCAGGGCAACGAATGGATCCAAGTACTCACCTGCCGCCCCCAATTTTGTGGAGCCAGAGGTCATTCCAGCTGTAACCGAGGTCCCCTCATTGCGGCGCGTGTCTCTGGATGATCTTCAGTTGATCAGTAAAAGTGAAGCATGTGCCCATGACCACTTTTCAGATAAGGTGCGTCTAATCACAAGCCTTGGTGACGCTGCAACCATATCTTCGGAAGCATTGACATGTGACCTTCCATGCTGCAGTGGACACCTGGAACTAAGGCTGGCCTAATGATGCTTGTGGACTTCCTAGACAGCAGGCTCTCAGCCTTTGCACACGACCGAGCCAAGATCGACCGCGACTCTACATCCAGGCTGTCGCCGTACATCCATTTCGGAGAAGTATCGGTGCGAAAGCTCCCATCTGTGCATTGCCACCTGTGCAGGCGACGCTTCCTGTCTGACATTCTCACCACCATGCAGGTCCGCGTGATATACCATGAAGCCATTCAGCGGAGAGGAGCACTCACTGCAACAGATGCTCAGAGCCGAGCCGTCGACGATTTTGTGCAGCAGCTCGGCTATCGTGAGTACTCACGCTACCTTTCATTCCACTTCCCCTTCACACACCAGCGCTCTCTGCTCGAGCACGTCCGAGCAGTCCCCTGGGTGCACTGCCCAGCGCGATTCCGTGCTTGGCGGCAGGGCCTCACTGGCTATCCGATCATTGACGCGTCCATGAGGCAACTGTGGGTGACAGGCTGGATGCACAACCGGGCCCGTGTGTTCACGGCCTCCTTCCTGGTGAAGAACCTCCTCCTGCCGTGGCAGTGGGGCCTCAAGCACTTTTGGGATATGCTGCTGGATGCAGACCTAGAGTGCGATGCCCTGGGATGGCAGTATGTTGCCGGCTGCCTCAGGGACGCCCACCCGTTCAGCTACATGCTCAACATCGAGACCGAGAGCAAACGATTCGACCCCGACGGTGTGGCGCCCACCACCTCCCTCCGTGACTCGTTGTGCCCCCAAGACCTAGCTCACGTCTGCACCCACCTTGGTGCCATGTACCCTCTGCTATGCACCGGGCATCCTGCAGGATCAGACAGATGGACAGGGATCATCCTCGTCTGTTACCTGCTTGCAATGCAGCATGTCCCACTGCGGCTACTGTCTTCAATCCGCCCACTCCTGACAACGTTACAGTTACGCTACAGTGCCGGGTCGCATAATTCCAACGTCATCACGATGATGACTTTCGTCGCATGTCTGCATGCCACGCTGCTGGGACACACAGGTGACAGTTCGGGATGCCAGCAGCACGCCCCTTTCCTGCGGCTGTGGTGAGTCCATGACACGACCGTGCAGGTGCCTTCATCCGCAAGTGGGTGCCCGAGCTTGCGCAGCTGCCGCTAGATCAGATCCACAAGCCTTGGGAGGCGCGGCCTGCAGTGCTGCAGGCCGCAGGCGTGATGCTCGGCGTGAACTACCCGAGTCCGATTGTTTCAGAAGCAGAGAGTCGTGCTGCCGTGGATCGCGCAAACGGCATCATCCAGAGATGCATCTCTGTGCGCACGCTGAAACCGGAGCCGTACCTGTTTCCCACCATTCCCATCGAGGTGCGGTCTGCATGCGTGACACTACTCGTTGATGGTATGCGATGATAGGGTATGCTGTTGGGTGGCCTTTTGTGAGCATTGGCGATCACTAGATGCGATTGAGGGCGATTGCACCAGTGTTGAAATGGAGCTAAGGGATTCATGTGCCACCTGTGTTGCAGGTGAAGGTGCTGGAACCGGAGGAGGAGGTGGACCAGGTGGTTCGCAATATCTGCCGGCAGCAGATGGTGGCGACGAGCGACTCGGACAGCAGTGCCGCAGTCCTGCAGCTGGCAGTGGGGCCGCGCCTTGGCGCACCCGTGCCGGGTGCGCTGCTGCGACAGGAGGTGTACCCGCCATCGTGCATCCTGCCGGACATCTCGCAGGTCATTTCGCCGGGAGCGGTGGCTGTGCGGACGTGCTCCTCCAAGGCCTCCTGCAGCAGCGCTGCGGTGCCTACGCATGGTCCGGCGGCAGCCACCTCGGCATGGCTGGTCGAGCGCGGGTCTGGCATGGGCGTTGGCAGTTCCGTGCGGACTTTCGTGGCGTCTGGTGCGATTTCATCGAGCGATGTTGGCGCGCCAAGCTACAACATTCCAAAGACCACGAACCTGCCGCCATGCAGCTCCGCGTTTGCGCCGGGGCCATGCCTGAAGGATGCATCTGCACCCCAGAACAGGATGGAAGACTCTCGCGAGACCAACTGCTGTGTGGTCAACTGCGCGCCCGCCGGCATTCATGCGAGCGGGGGCGGCATGAGTTCTCAGCAGTCGCAATCGGAGGGCGTGCACGGCGTTCAGAGCGAGTGTGCAGAAACCGCGCAGCCTGAGCAGCGCGGCATAGTGAGGCTGCGGGGGCCAGTCGAGCAAGCGCAAAGTTCGATTGCAGTGCAGCCCGCTGGTGATAGGTCACCTAGGCCCCGGAAAGTTCATGCTCCGGGGCAGGCTGGGTTGAATGCCTGCGCGATGGACTGCGTTTAAGGCTGTGTGGCGTTGTGGACAGGTGCGTGGGCGTGGTGGTTATCTCCGATCGTGGCGGGATTTCGGAGAGATTCGGAGCAGGCATGAGGCAAAGGGAAACTGCACACATGCCCTCTTCCGCACATCGTGTGCGTGTGATTTTTATGTGCGTCGATACTGAAAGCATTCACTGGCGCAACCGCAGAGATGATGGCGCAGAGTTGTGGGCGTCCCCAATTGGCTCAAATGGGGATCTACTCCACGACTTTAGTGGCTTACAAATCTATACATCGTAACAAGAGTATACTCGCAGCAGTACTCGTGGTCTCACTGAGGCACAAACCAGCAGTTCGGAGCTGTGGGCAGTGGTACCACTTTCCATTTGAGTTGTACACACATTTGTGTAATGAATATGTGCTTGTACGATGACATTCTGTGTATCTCTAGTGTGCACGAGGTGCACCGTGTACTCCTGTGTATTACACACTCGATGTTGCTGCACAATACTCTCATGAGCATCCCGTGGTGCAACGTGGCATGAGGAAGCTTGGTTCACGAGTTATACCAATGCACCCTGAGTGACCCGGATTTGCACTTGCTTGCAGACTCGAGGCACGCACTGGTACAGTTTTCAGCCTGGGGGAGGCAATATTCCGCATCTGTTCACAGCATGGGCGAGTGAAGTGAAAGCTGAACCAAGGAGGAGTCCAGCCTCCTTCTCCAGCTGCGAGACGACATGGATTCACCCAGGGGCAATAGCAGTGATGTACAAAAAAGAGATATCGTAAGCTGCAGAGTTTGCAGTTCGTGCTGTATGTACAGACTATGTTCGCGTTGATCTGTCTGCACAACCCCCTGCTTTCCTGCAGCCAAGGCCATGTACACATCCAAATTTGCTCGTCAATCCTTCCAGACCATGCCTACTTCGTGCATATACCCAGTCCCACAGGATGTACCTAAACGCTGTGGCGCGCCTCTGCCTCCTCACCAGCGCCAGAGCATGGAGTGGCGCATTGCGCATACCCTCGAGCAGGGGGCCTAATTTGTGTATCGAGTTTGGCGTAGTGTCTGATCGCCAATATTGCATTCCTTTGCTCTTTGGCAAAGCCTGCCACGAGGCAATGGATGATTGCGATATGCACTGAATCGGCTAGACTTTCAATTCGTTGTCCGTAAACATATTTTTTTCCTGAAGGCTGTTGCTTGCGTGTGCTGTTACTCTTCATTTCCTACTACCTTCAGCTGAATTGGCGCTGTGTGTTTCGAGTGCCCGTTCCCGTGTAGCCACCCACCGCTGCACTCGACCATACGCAGAAGGCTGGCGATCAAAATCGGCGAGCTGGATCCCGAAGATATGCGATGACTTGCTATTTTGTAGTAGTCAGTCGCTAAATGTCATATATTGTAGGCTCTCTCTAATTGAAGCGTTGGGCGGCTACATCATCACGCCTTCGCTGCTTTGATAACCATGATCACCGAAGCGGGCCCCCTAAATCTGCGCATGGGCCCAGCAGGTCTGTCGTGCAAAGTGCATCCATCAGTCCTTGTCACGATATGCGATAGCTACATCAGGCGTCCCAGTGGAGCACGCAGAGTCATCGGAACGTTGCTTGGCAACGCCCTTGAAGATTCTGTGTTTGTGAAGGCATGCTACACAGAAATTAGTGAAGAGGATGAAAACCAGGTGCGCACGATCGTGCTCCAGTGCTTTTCTGTGTTGGCTGGTATGCCTGGTTCAGGTGGTGAGCATACGCTGCCTGTTGAAACATGCCGGCACCAGTAAAACAAGTCAGTCGTGCAGATGGAGGTGAAAGTGGACGTTGGTCATCATAAAACTATGTTGGAGCTGCACCAAAGAGTGCATCCCAAGCACACTGTGGTCGGATGGTTTTCGACTGGCATGGCTGCAGGAATTGCAGATGGAATCATCCACAAGTTTTATTCAACAGGCCAACAGTCTGGCTGTGGTATCCCAGTGCCAATGTATCTTGTCGTAGATACCAGCCTCAGTCAAAGTGACAGAGTATCCATCAAAGCATACGTGTGCAAAAATCTCACGTTCGGATCTGGCCCGATTGGCCGTGAATTCGTGGAGGTGCCAACACAAATTCAAACCTCCGGGGGGGAAGGCATGGCACTGAGTGCTTTGGCCAGTGAGAAGCTGGACAGCATTCCGAATGACGTGCAGAATTTCCGACAGTCGTTCTCAAAGCTGCAGTCCCTCATCGCACAAGCTCAGGCATATGTGAAAGAAGTCGTGGATGGAAAGTCTCCTCCAGACGTGACCATTGGAAGGTGCGCCTGCCTCCACCACCCATGACTCCTGTGACTCCATCAACACCTGTGATTTCAATGCCATGTTTGGCATACTGTGTTTGTCGCGTTGTTGTCAGATTAGGGGACATTGTCTTGTCAGTGGACAATGCACGACAAGTTGACATGAAGTTGCGCCAATGTGTGGTGACTTGTCATGCGCTACTGTTTATCAGTTTTGTCATATCCATGTGTGCTCTGCTGTATCTGAAGTGTGTAGGGCTTGGATCGGCAGACAACGACCTGTTGTATGGAGCGACTCACAAGTTGTGCCATGTTGCAGGCACTTGTCTGACATCATCGGAGCTGTACCATGCAATGACAAGGCTGAGTTCAAGAAGCTCTTCTCTGGATGTACGCAGGACATCATGCTTGTACTTTACCTGTCTACGCTGATTCGATCACATGTCTCTTTGGCTGAGAAGCTGGTGACGTTTGCACTGCCATTGGCGTAGGCGACTGACTTGCATGCGTGTTTCTGTAAGTTGTTCAGACTAGTTTGGTTTTTTGAAGCAGCTAACGCGTGTGGAGAATCGTTGTTGATCAAAAACGTGTATGCCTTCAGCCTTCCTCTCGAAAACTAATCATTGAGATCTGGCGGTCATGTCAATGCAATGCAGATCCTCTTGTATGGCAACGCCTGCGCTCGTATGAGGGGCAAACAACGGCCGATCGCTTCGAGCAGAAACCTTTCCAATCGAGGATTCTGTGTCGGCATGCCAACCGGAAGAGATCAGACACACATGCGTGACGAGATTTTGGGGCGTTCATGGGGTTTCCAAAACATCCATCGTCGATCATTCCATGCGGCCTAGGCGATCAGATACAAGCAGAATGTAGCATTGAGAAAACACGGCCTTCAAACTGTTACTTCCGTGCCTGGTGGCCTGTACGCGTCCATGGCCACAGTATACAAGCGCCAGTACGTGCTACCGGGGATACGGTGTGGCATTTTTAGGGATTCCAGAGATCCAAGGGGAAGCTTGACAACGATAGTGATCAGTGTAAACATGAATACTTGGCGTGTGTTGAATATGTATGTGAGACGTCATGCGTCCGTCACTCAAGCTACGCAAGTGGGTAACGCATGCAACTAGTCAACTTTAACGATTTGAGACAGACCTAAAGATAGTTTTCAAGGGTGGTTGCCGCGACTGATATCCGCGCATATGGTACCGAGGCATTGTGGGGCAGTCGCGACGACAAAGACGTGCACCGCTTCCAGTGGCCTGGTATGCAATCGAAGTATTCAACCGAAGTCTCAGATCCCATGCAATGTGAAGCTATCAGCGTCCATACCTCAGCGCTTTGCATGGTATGGCTCACGAATGCCGATGAATTGGTGTGGCTTTTGGTGTTGCGGCCTTTTGGTGTTGCGGGAACGAACCGGCCATGTATGATCAGCTTTCTCAAACGCAGGATTCATCATTTTCACGCAAGACAATCTTCGTCCTCCTCCTACGAAGATGTAGGAATAGCTAATGCGTGATGACTTCGTGTCCGTTCGTGCTTCAGGTGGCAGTCGTGAAGCGGCTGCGCAAACTCCCCCCCCACCCCCGAATTTAGCTATTATAATCGTGGAACTATTCTTGGTAAGCAACTCAGGTGATCCTACCAGGATGCCAGCGGAGGGGTTTCTAATTCGTGCGACTGAGGCAACTTAGATGGCAGGACAAGGTGCTCTTTCCATGCGTAGCCCTGCATGAAACGCAAAAGACCCCACGCTATAGGGCATGCGGTGTGTCAGCATGCTACGGCTTGATAGGATGGGTTTGCTCCAGCAGGAGCATATTTGATGCATGGGATAGGAACCATCGCGCGTCAACAAATCGTCGCGACCTCCACGTCGTAGTTGTCGATGGGGAGTATGGCTGCTGCGTGTTCCTTTCACGCGCGGCGAATGTCTCTGTTTTCGTGCTCCCGCGCGTTGCGTGGACGCATTGAACGCTCCAGAACGCCCCGCTGCGCGAAGCAGAGCAGTGTCAGTAGACGCTCGCTAGTACACGTGAGCATATTCCGCAGATGCGCCGTTTGCACCACGTACCACATGAATTGAGTGCATGGCACATGCCTGTGTATCTCCGCGGTGATGAATCGGCATCAATGCTTGGAGCATCATTGCGCGCCTGCTGGGCTCTCTGCAGGCTTGCAATGAGCAACAATGTAAAACACACGTGGCGTAGTGATGTCAGCTTGGCTCGGTGCTAAGCTACTGTTCGTGAGCTGTTGATTGTAGTCCGTCGGCATCCGGTACCTCTCGATGGTCTAAACGCTTGCCATCTTTACGCGCCGTGTATTGCCAGGCTGCTGCACATACGAATGGTGTGGCTCGCTTGAACATTTTTTCCGTTGAACCCGACACTCGGTGCATGTTACTTTACAGGAATACCACCCGAGCAAAGGCAGGCCGCTGAGCAGGCCCTCAACTCAGGCTCATTGACTTCCCGTCAAGTAACTGGTCCTCTGGTGGCCCCAGCTCCTCGAACAGCTAGGCTGAGCGGGCTTTGTGCGCCACAGCAGCACAAAGATGCATCCCAGAAGTCCCGCAATGGCAACGCCGCACGGCCTACTTCCAGCCATGCTATTACGGCAGGTCCAGCGAGTAATCAGAAGCAACCGCTGGTGGACGCCAGCACAGCAGTCACGAATAACACAGCAATGCTGGCATATGCTGATGCTGGCAATTCTGCTGGGTCGCCTGCTCGACACACAACAGCCCCACCACCCCCAGATGCCCAGGCGAACAACATGCTCGCAGCTGCATTGGCAAGCCATGTTCAACAGCGGGTCTCGTACAGGCAACCTCAGTGCTCACCCAATGCCCTGTCGTGGCCACGAGCCACTGACAGTCAGAACCGTTTCACACCGTACGTTCCCGGAACCAGCGACTTCTCTGTAATCCCTCCCTATGATGACACTGTCTCTCCGGGAATCCAGTACATCGAAGAGGAGGTCGTCGGTCCAGTGCCACCCGCAGAGCTGGCGGTGGCCATGCCCAAAGTGAAAGTGGAGCCATGCTCATCTGTGCATGACCTTGGTACAGGGGACAGCCAGGGGTGCAGCCACACAGTCGCTCAGATGCCCGTGCTGCCCTGGGGTGTCGCGGCGTGGGACTCTGCGGCTGTTGATTCTGCAAGCCCAGGACAGTCAGGTGGTGCTGGACAAGCAGCTCGGGCCCCCCCGGGGAGCGTTCCTGCACGGGCTCAAGCAGCTCATGCTGACCGAGCGCACGCCAAGGCGAAGCAGTCAGCCACACACGCCTCTGATGCGGGGGAAGGGGTCGACGCTCTTGCGATTCTGGCTGACATCGCGTTAGCTGACTCTTCCCAGGATGCCAAACTCTCCTCGGAGGCGCCGCAGGGCCACGCAGCCGCCGCTCACGACGCTCCTGCGGCGCGTGCTGGCAGCCCCCACAGAGCGGAGGTTCGCAAGAAGCGATCCCTGCTGCTGTCAGCTGTCGTCGCGCCGGTGGCTGCACAGCGCGGCGGAAGCAAGGATGCTGCGCCAGCGAAGAAGCGCAAGCCTGCGCAACCCCCGGCATCGAAACTGACCAAGGCGCTGCGACAGGCTGCCGCCACGGCGGCGGAGATGGCTCCAAAGCCGGCCCAGGACCCACCAGGGCTGGCGGCGCCAGCGGCAGAAGCAGCAGCAAAGCCTCTGAAGAAGACGACGCAGCTGGCTGCCGTGAACGCAGCGCGGAGTCTGGCACCACCTTCCGCCCGTAAAGCCACCGTGATACCAAGCCTGCCGCCGCTCGCGGCCGCCGCGCCGCAATCGATGACAGGCCAGCGTCGGATCGCCAATACCCCTCGGCCGCTGAATGTCATGCGGCCGCTCGCACCACAGCAGCTGGTGTATGCACCGCAGGTGCCGACGGCAGATCCTGCGGCAGCGGTGCTGGGTGCGCTCCGGTCTGTTCCGCCGCAGACTGTCCACTCGGCCGCGTGTGCAGAACACGCAGCAGCAGCCAGGCTGGCACAGAGCCGTGCAAACCTGGCAGCAGCGATGGCCGCTCACCAGGAGGCGCACTACGCTGCAGCCCGAGCAGCGCAGCACCGGTTGCAGCGAGCAGCTGCTGCTGCTGCGGATCCACGACAGCCGCAGCCATATGCGGCCGCAACAGCCCACAGCTTGGCGGCGTCTCTGCATGCGAGGACCGCTGAGAACGGGGTTCCGGTAGCTGTAGGGGCGCCGCAGACAGGCATGCGCTCAGTGCACCCATTCATGTCATGGCCCGTTGCTACGCAGCCACATTGCCCACTGCGGGCAGTTGCGCCCCATGTGGTCACATGCGTCCCGGAGCGACCGCAAGCTGCTGCGGCACCTCAGGGCCCGATCGGGCCGGCCGCAGCGACAGCTGCCGCGTCGCGGACGCCGGCAGCGCCGCTTGCAGCCGCACCAGTATCCCAGGTTGCGGGTGACTGCAGTGCCAGCAAACAACGGCATCCTGCTGCTGCGGTGGCAGCCACCGAGGATGGCTCGGTCCGCGTCGACCGAATCCGGCTCATCTCCGCTGCGGAGCCAGATCCAAACTCTCAGGTCATTGCAGGCACAGTACCAGCGTCGGCCCATGTGCAGAAGTCGCCTCAGACAGGCAAGGCTATGCCAGGCCCTGCAGCATCGTCTCACCACTGTGCGCCTCCAGGTACCGCACCAGTTTGCAAGGCTGCGCCTCACCCACCGCCTGTAGCCGCGGCAGCTGGTCAGCCCGTGCCGCAACCTGCAACATCGCCTGGAAGGGACATGCTTCCAGCATCATCTATCCCAGCACCAGCCATCAAAGTCGAACCGCCAGATCCAGCCTCACGCATCACCAATGCCGCTGCCACCGCCGTTGCAGCATCATCAGGCACCAGTGCAGCACCGAGTGCACCAGTGGAAGCGCCCGCAGCCGCACCTGTGACTGCAGCGTCTCCTGCCGGTGCTCCTGCTCCCGCGGCAGCCCAGGCAGCCGCGACTGCCACTGCAGGTCCATCCGCACGCGAGGAGGCGCCCACAGCCCCTGCAGATGCTCAGGCCTCCCGGAATGCATCACCAGCAGAGCTGAGCGCTCGGAAGGCAGCCCGGGGCAGCGGGCAGAACAAGCCGATTGATCTAGACGCCGTAGAAATAGCAAAAATGGCAGCGAAGATCCAGATGCAAGCTGAGAAAGCCGCACTGAAGGCTCAGAATGCAGCAGAGAGAATGGCCGCGAACATGCGTACTCGAAAGCGGCGTGCGCCTCAATCTATCACGTATCCCTTGCTTGATGGCATCCCAAAACGTAAGGGTGTATACTACAGGTGCTGCCCTCACACTGCACGGTGCCCTTACGCCACAGGCATGAACCGACGTCTGCCGGGTAGGCTTGAATGCTGGTGTGCCTTGTGCGACTGCGGCAACGCATGGTTCTGTGTTCACACCATATCGGATCGAAGGCTGACGTCTGCACAATGCATTTGATGCTTACGTGAGTTGCGCGTGCGCGTCAGTGTGAATCAGGTCATACAGATGGTCGATGCTGAGGCTCTGCTGACACGTGCTGGACCCCGCAGCCTGGCAGATATGTGGCTTGCGCGCCTTTGTACGCCTTGGTCCCGTGCACCATGAGGCACGAACATGACAACTGCCATGCTGAGCTACCTGCATTCGGATGGTTTGCCACATGACTCAGACGCATCCCTGTCCATGCAATCATGCACGCTGGAGTAGCGATGCCACCTTGGTGTGCAGTCTCCTCGGTTTCTGGCTGTGCACACACAGCTGCGGCCGCGTCATGTTGGACTGAATCTGTGACTGGCTGCTTGAACCAAATGCAGGAAGAAAGAGCAGAGTTTCGAGGCACAGCTAGACACATCAGTGTTCAAGTCCGCCCAACACATCAGTGGCGGCCGCATCATCTACCTCGGCCTGTACAGCTGCAAGCCGGACGACGAGGGCAGCGTCAAGACTGCCCTGGAACGTGCCACCCGTAGTCTAGACCGTACCAAGGTCAAGCTCCTTGAAGGCTGCGTGTCGTCGAGCGAGCTCGCTGGATGTCTCCAGGTGTGCTTCTTTGTCTCGCACGGCGCTTGATGCATGGCAAGGCCTCGCTCTCCCAGGTAGTCGCATGTGCTCTACTCTACCATGCCATTTCTATCTTGATACCTACACTGTACTCCCTGACATGCCTGGTGCAGCTTTGGTTCTGGGATGTGTGAGACGTGCGACGTAGCTCACCAACATCTCTCTTCTCCATGCTGCATGCCGTGCACAGACGCATGTGCCGAGAATGTGGGCTCGGTAGTGTGAGTTAATACGCTGCCCTGGGCTGGCCTTGATGCTTGCCTTTCGATTGAGAGTGACGAACAGTGCAGCCCTGACAAAGCGGTTTATCACCTGAGGCATGGCGTGGTTGCAGTATCCTTTGAAAGATTACCAGACCTCTGAGGAAGTGGACATGCGGAAGGCACGAACCTTGAAGGAGTTTGCAAACTTCCTGAAGATCAAGTCTGATGCCAAGAGGCCTCAGCACGGGAAGAAAGGCGTGGCAGCACGGACTCGCCGCAGCGGAGCTATCATTTACGAGGCCCGCATCACTCACATCCCCATTGGCGTACGCCCCTCACTGCTCGCCAGTGTTTCACAGCCAAAGCTTCTTCAGGTGCAACATGGATGTGACAAATCATGGTGTCGATGGCACTGCACTGCTGTAGCTCCATGGATTTATTGTCTGCTTTCGTTCCGGATCACTTGGGTGCTCGCCTTTGGGTCGCATCATCATCATGACAACGTCTGGCAGTGCCCTATGTTTGGAAGACAGCGTCCATGGAGATGCTGTCATCAAGCAACACCATCATAGCCTGCTCATATATGCAACCAATGCGGCGTGGGCTGATCGTCATTGTGATCACTGGCCAGATGCTGGATGCCGTTCGCCTCAGCAGCTGGTAGCATTGTGGTGGCTTTCTTGAGGTGGTCGAACCATACTGTTTGCAATGCCGCACACGCATGACTGCTGACAAAGTACCCTTGCGATGCAGTCGTTCGGGACGTATACGACACTGGAGGATGCAAAGTTGGCGTTTGATCTGGGAGCGATTCTATGCAAGGGCGTTGACTGGCAGATTAATGAGCCTTTGACCGAGTATATGCTTGATGGGGCCTTCCACTCGCATGTCATCGTCCCCCGTCATGTAGTTGGCTGCATCCAGAAGTACCTTAATGGCTTGCAGGAGATTGATCCGCAGAAGCATGAAATCGAGCGCTCTCGAATTATGGGATACTTCCGAGACAGCCAATGTCCGTTCTACTGAGAACGGATGAGCAACATATGACTATGCATCCTGCAGCTGCAGCGCCCACTTGTAGAAATTGGTAGGACTCGCTTTGGTGAAGCGCTCTCTCGTGAACATGCATGTAAGGCATCCTGCATCATCAACATAGATCCAGGTGAACTCGACGGTGTTGTGCTTGGATGACTGACCCCTTTGCAAAATTTGAAACTGCCTCGAAAGCTCGCACTCGCTGGAGCGTAACATAAATCATAGTGCTACCTTCACAGTACAGTCACAGCATTGATCTTGCTGGGTGGAGTTTTTTGTTTCGAGTCCTGTGTGTGCTTCGTTGCTGAATCGCCTGGACCTGACATGGCCAGTCTGAACAAGCGCTCAGACGTGGCTTAATCGAAGGAGCGTAAGTTCTGACTCTTTTGTCACTGACAGGCCTAGGCATGCAATTTGAATTGAACGATTGTGAGATCATGCAAGCATAGTGTGTTGTGATCGTTTGTTTCACATCTGCATGAGCCGGCACCTCTCGGAGGTCCGAAGTTTTCTTTGTATTCCAAGGAAATTGTCAGACCTGTCGTGTTCAGTGCGTATATGGGTGCGTTTTTAATAGTTTGCTTGTGATTCCGACGTACTGTTGGAGAGTTGCGATCAAGTAGTGAGTGCTGTCCCAGCTCAAGATTCTATACCGATTGCGATTCATACATGCGCATGCTATAGTATCGCTGTGGCTCCAGCATGGCAGACACCTCCAACATAGGCTTTCCAACAGATGCTACTGTGCGTCGGACGAGTCTCTAGTTGGGACCACGGTTGCGAGCGACTTCTGTATACATAGCAACTGGAGCGCTGCGGAATCCGATTCCAGGCATTGCTCACGTCTCCAATCGCTTTGGCTAGCTGTGGCGGTCATCCATATCCTCTTTGTCCGTACTGATGTCGCCTTGAAACAATATTGAATCGTGAAGGAAGTTTACAAGGCTGGCCTACGGCTGCGGCCTTCGATAATCCTGGCGTTTCTGACAGCGGTGCGCACTCCGGGTCCGGCACCATTGTTTTCATGTTGGAGGGGCGATCGATATGCCTCCGATAGCTGCCACTGTTATCGAGTCGTTGTATTCTCTCTCAAGCTTTTCTATCAATTTTGCTCGTGGCTTCAAAGCTGCTTCGGGAAAGAAGCTCAGAAAGAATCGTGACCGTTTCGATCATTAAAGGCCAAAAAATCCGCCTCCGCAGAAGATCTCGTGCATTGCACATTCCCAGTTCAGTCCCAGGCACGTGTATATGAGTCCTTGCGCGGGGAAGGATGAGAAGTCCATAGGTAATTGCCTCAGCAGAGCATGTAGACATCCGCATGCTAGTATCAATGCATGCTCGAAGAGGCAACGCCAACTGCACACTAGCAGAGCTCCTCACGATGTGGTGGTCAACATCAATACGTTGTGGCCTTTCCAGCTGCATTCAAGCACACTCGCGCAGGGTCACAGGTGTTGAGAACGCCGCCAGTGCATAGAAACATCGTAGTGAGTGCTCACTGCGGAGATTGCAACATCCTGCACAAAGTCATCCTATCATGTATGATCTCATGAGTAGGCAGACACGTTAACATTGAGCAGCCCAGTGTGCCATTTAAGGTCGTGGCTGCTGACTGGTCAGCCACAGCTGCACAGCTACAATAAAAACGTGACACGTCAGAAAGTGACCATGCAAACGATCGTGTGCGCAGGTACCAGTACACGTGCTCAGATACTGGTTTGATCACAGTAAAGATCACAGCATCGTCTCGGAAATTGCGTCCGGTTCTTATCATGCCCAAAAGGAAACAGCTGAGGCCGTGTGAACCTGCTCCGCAAAAGCCAGCCACACGGCACAACGCATGTCGGCATCTGAATGCTGTCAGCGGCGGCCCCGAGAAGCAGGCAGTGAAGGTCAAGCGCACAGCCTCGCTCAACGAATTGACCAGCACAGTTTGTCCTCCGATAAGTGGTCAACTCCTACTGGTATGACTTAACCTCCTTCTGAAACACATCACCTGGCCGGCCATTGCAGACTCATGGGGTTCCATGCCAAAGTGATGCCGGACTTTACGCTGTTGCACGACTTCATAACACGTTAGAACACCTCTGAATTCAGGAGCACGTTTTGCGAATGAAGGGGCCTCGGGCTGCACCAAGACCTGCACCACGTGTACGACCCGACACAGAATTGCATCACGATCCACCATCACTCCAGCAACAACTGCACAAGCAAGGACGCCCATGCTTTGACAGTGCACAGCAACGAGTCCCTTCAGGTATGACCTCCAAGGGCACCTCCTGCTTGCCCATGAGGAGCTGCACCGTAGAACTGAGATTTGCTGACTGTGAGATATCTACAGCTGCTGTACAAGCATAACCTGTGCTTGCAAATTCATCAGGACTGGATGCTGTTCATTTGATGGTCGAATCACGTGAATTCAATCCAGCCGCACCTTAGCCCGAACGCTCTCGTCCACTAGGTGGTAGTACCACCTGTGCACCAGCCGTGGTATCAACTACAGGACCAGCGCAAGAAAAGCAGCCTCTTCGAATGCGGATCCGCGCCCAGTCCTCTCTCAACGTGCTGCCCAGCCCAGATGCAAAAGTTGGATCAGGCACCTCAACCTCAGGTCCAGACAAGGACATATCAGCAGCAATGGCAGCAATGGCACCGGTTCCCAACTTGGATCATAGCCACTGGCAAACACAGCTGCAGCAGGCCTCGCAAGCCCTCGGGCTGGACAAGTCACGCAGCAAGTGCAAGTCACTCCCAGGTGTACTTGATACAGGAGAGCGCCACAGGGCGGTGATAAATTCTGCGATGGACAGTCTCCCAGGTTCCGTGGCTCAAGAAACAACCCAGTCAGAGCTTGTGGTGGAGGTGCAGACAGACAATGGCCAGCCTGTAGACGGTGGACTTCCTGTTCCAGAACAGGGGACATCACGCAGCAGGACAGACGCGGGCGATAACAAACACAGGAAGCCAGAGGGAGCACCATGGAAGGTTGGTATGCAGAACAGTGACACTGTCCAGCAGTCAGCAGACGGAACGTGTGTTCCAGAAACAAGGTCAGGCGCCCATGATGAGCTTGACAACGACAACCAGGACACGCATGCCCAGACCGGCCTTGGGCAGACAGACACATCACAGCCCCAACTGAAGATCGATCAAGGTGTGCAGCAACAGCCAGGCCTGGGGCGCTTCCACCATCTGGCGAGCCCGCCTGTCACGGTAGACCGGCGTGATATCAAGCCAAGCAGAGATGCATATGGCATGGAGACTGATTACCAGAATGCCGGTGGGAGTAACGTGGCAGGAAAGCAAGATGCAGGTGCAGCGCAATGATTCTGGCACATGTCCCATGTACAGCGAAAGATGAATAGTTGGACTGCACCCTCCTGCACATGCAAGCTTGTGGAAATGGATGGCTTTGCTTGACCTTTAATGAACCGGCTCCTCGTACTGCAACTGCCCATTTCATGCAGCACGAGCCAAGACGGACTCCTCCGCATCACGTTCGAGCTTGCGACCAGCTGAAGCTGCAGGCAAGCAGTCGATATGCCAGTTGAGTTTGCAGCCAGTGGAAGATGCTGGAAAGTCGCATAGCGCCAGGAGTAGTGGACCGCTGCAGTCTGTTGTGGCACAGCAGAATCCCACTGCTCTGGAAGCATCTGTGCATACGGCACATAGTCGACAGGGCCAGCTGCGAAAGAACAAGGCCAAACCGATTTTTCTGTCAAGTCTGAGCCACAGGACAAAGAAATCGGGAGATGCCAGCTTCCCCGTTGACAGTGCAGCCTCGGGCTCCTTGCCACAGAGATCAGCGTCTGACCAGGCAATCAAGAAGCACCAAATGCCACCAGGGCAAGGGCGATCCGAGGGAAATTTGCACACGGTGGTTTCAGACAAGGTGATAGGCCACGACCGCTCACGCCCGGATGAGTCGGGGATCATGCAGAAGACCTTGAGAGTAGGCAAGCAGTCCTCCACAAGGCAGCAGAGCCATGCCGACCTTGGGCCAAGACACGTTTCCCGCAAGTCTCTCCTAAAACCTCAACTGTCGACCAGTATACAACCGAGTGCTTTCACTGGTCGAGGAACTGGATGCACTGGTGTTGCATACAGGTACGTCACTCGCCTGGCATACGAACTGTGCAAGGAATGCCGATGAGAGCTGAATGCATGCCTGTCAATGAAATCAGGACTCGATTCAGAAATTGATTGTACTCTGGTTAATCCGTAGACAAGAGGGAAGAACCTGGCGGAGCGTTTTTGATTCGCGAAATGTCAGCTGCTCCCGTGTGCGAGTTTGGGAGTTCTGTAAAGATACTGTTGCACTAGGCACACCAGTGCAGGCAAGCGCCCGCGTGCATGTCTACTCCAAGCACCAGCTGACTAGGATTGTGTGCAGGAAGAAACAAAGCCAGTATGAAGTGCAACTGGAGCTTGCTCAGTACAATCGCAAATTTGGCAACACGGTTTTCCCAGACTCAGTGAAGGAAAATAGGGCAAGGTACTACATAGGTGTGTTCAGGTTTGACCCTGAGGTGGACGGAGACAAACACAACGCACTGATGGAAGCCAACAGGTCCTTAGACCGAATGAAGGTCAAGGTCTTGGAAGGCCTGATTCCCGCAGAGCAACTTGAGCCAGAGTTGTATGTGTGTCGCCTCTTCCCGGCTTGTGCCTGCTATCGATACTCAATCACTTCACTCCATCACACACAAGGGCCTGCTGCAGTTTCCCCTGCACGATTATCAAGGAGACAACGAGGCACACCTGCGTGCAACGCTGTCCACTGGAGAGTTTCGTGCCCAGCTGATCAGTGATGCGTCCAACAGCCTACGTTTGCGGACGAGCAGCAACCAAACTTTGACTCGAGCTCGCGGAGTATACAAGAAAAAAGATCGCCATGGTGAGGTACAGGCTTACGAAGCACGCCACACTCACACAGTACAGGTAAGCACACATT
This sequence comes from Ulva armoricana, assembly GCA_032360965.1. Classification (NCBI taxonomy): domain Eukaryota; kingdom Viridiplantae; phylum Chlorophyta; class Ulvophyceae; order Ulvales; family Ulvaceae; genus Ulva; species Ulva armoricana. The sequence goes on from JAUMHO010000010.1 coordinate 2,568,834, forward strand.
CGACCTGCTGTGGACGTGCATGCGACATGGTTTGTCAATTTCTGTCTAGGTAACTGGACATCGTTGCAATGGATTGTTCACCTGTACTAGTCTGTAGGTGAAGTCATTCGGCTCCTATGCAAGTGTCGAGCAGGCTGCACAGGCGTATGATGTTGGAACAATCCTGATTCGTGGCACAGACAGTCGAATAAATGCCCCTCTTCAGCGGTACATGGCCGGTGGAAAGTTTGTGCCACATGTGAGCATTCCTTCACGTGTCAGGGAGACTGTCCAGTCCTACATGAATGGAATGCTACAACAAAGTACCAGTGATTTTGAAGCGACGCTAGCACGCATCAGAGCATACTTCCCACCTGATGGGGTCTGCCCTTTCTATGATTTGCGATGCTGCAGGTCGGCATAGGGCTGTCCTCTGCAGTGTTGAAGCAGGGTCGCCGGCAATGCTGGTACTGCCAAAACAGGTGAAGGGAAGTCATTCAAGCCGCCCTGTTTGCTGTGTAATGTATGTGCTGTGTATCATAATGGTTAATGGTATGTATCAATAGTCGCCATTACAATGCATGATCACACTGGCGCAAACACACTGCTTCTTGCTTGAAGATCATCTCCATGTTGCCAATTCCTGAAATTTCAGGTACTAGTCAGTGTGAGGGTCTCCTGCTTCCCAATGATTGGCAACAGTGACGCTGTGTGGCCGTGACATGTTATTAATCGAGCTCCGGGAGATTTCAGATCATAGAACTGTAAGTGGCCCAACATTTGAGTTTGAACATCACCATTAAATTCTTGTCATAGCTATGCCTGCGAGTAAGGCGGCAGTGAACCCGAGTCGGAGATGCTGTGATGATTGGTGCTATGTATCATGCGAAGACTATGCCTGAGGACTTTTCGCCAATTACCTAAATTCGCACGGGAAAGACCAAGTACCGTTGTGTGGTCACAGCCATGTGTTGGACACAGCCAAACATCAACTCATTAGCTGACAGGTGTCAAGCACTTTATGACTGGCCACATATGAGCACATGTTGATCGATTCTTGCCTGCGATGCAAAAATCTAGCATCGAACTTCCTGTGGGCTTTTGCGACGTACATGTCGTGAAATTCTTGTGCGGCATGGGAGGCGATGGCAGAGCTGTGCATCATCGGGACCGGTAACGGCCGCGGGTGAGCCATAACAGATGCTCACGATCTGAGACGAAACCCATGCAGTTCAGCACACCTGTAACTGCTCCCTGCCTGTGGCCATGATCAATGTGACGTGGGGATGTGTTGTGCCCCAACAACACTGCATCGGCAGCGACAGCACTTTGACATGCCAATCGCATTGCAAACAGGAATGCAGTTTACTCTACTTCCAGCGGCATATAGCTGCATCGGATCGCCTTGCGTGAGGCCGCAGTCGTGGCGATATCAGGGTGACCGATCGTGATCAATTGGCCGTGGCGATGCTTGCTTTCGACCAGCTGCAGGAAGACCCAGTCGTTTCGCAAGCACACATCTAGATGCCATCCTGATTGTGATTCTATACCAAACTTACTTCAAGCATGTTGGGATCTCGCGTAGTCGGAGCATCTGCGTATGCTCACTTCCTTTGTACATGTGTGAGCTATTAATATTGTTGCATAGTGCAAGCGCTGACACCATATGCAAATATAATGAAACCTCTTCTGGTCCGCGGTCTTCTGCAGCGCGTTTGTGATGCCGTAGATCTACGGCACGGTTTTGAACGTCGCCAAAACGAAATCTGGACGTTTCCGCGACAATGACGACCAGCGACGACCGCGTCTTACCGCGCGGTCTCTGGGCACCCTTGGCGATTCGAAAGCTGAACCAGGGGACGAGAGACAAAGCAACGACGACTTATGAAAGCATACCCTTTCTGTTGTCGCAGTAGATGCGTTGGCTTGCATGGGTAGACCAGCAACTGAGGATTTTCTGCCAAGTTCATAACGCCCAGGCGCCGGGGAGTCGCCCCGGATCCCCCTGACCCAGTAGCTTAACACCATTGATTATCCATGAGTACAATGCCATCCTGCTGTACTAATCCAGGTTATAATGACGAGGGCAGAGAGGTGCGATCGGCCAGCCTAGCTATAGGCTGTCGGATGTCCCGTGGGAACGCGTACGAGCGACAATATCTTATTCCACCCCAGCTCAGCCGCGGCAACAGTATAGCAGTGTGCACAACGTTCGCTGGCCGCTGTGGACCCATGCGTTTCCATATCTGCTTCAAGGACGTTCTTGTCGTGGGTAGGTTTGTCAGACCCTGTTGATCGACGCTTACGTGCTTTGCCAGTTCAATCGCCGCGAACAACAGTATTTGAGGGGTTGGGACTATCTTGAGGTGCAACATGGGTCTTTAGGCGCGCAACCGACGAGTGCAACCCAACTGTAGCAGAAGGTCTCGCGCAGATGGATTCCATTTCCGCGCCCGGAAGCGTCAACATACGCGCGTCAGCGTAGTTACGACCGCCGTGGGAACCTCTGTACACGCATGTGAAGCTCTCGCGTCGAAGAGCGTTCAGTCTGACCATGCTTTAAGAGTTTGGCGTGAGGCTTTTTGCGATGACATCTGTCAGCGTCGGCTTTGACTCGCCTCACCTCCACCACTTGTCTCATTTGAAATTTCAAGTCCTGATGACTCTTTCGCGCGGCCCTCTTCGAGCTGTCTGCATTCTGAAGAAGAAATCCCAGGACCAGTTAGACCTAGCTTTCCGCGCGCGTGAATTGATCCGTTCGAGACCGCAGTTCTACGACTGTCGTACATCCCATGCATATAACGTACCCGTGCCCGCTGAGCTCTCCATATAGGCAGTCGCTGAGCCCGGAAATGAACCCGCTGAGGTGATGTGGTGCCGGTGCGTGCAGGCTCTCAAATTTCATCCGTCCGCGGCCGTCCGAAAGAAGTGGGATGCAGAACTTGACGACTTTCTGAAGAGCCTAGACGTAGACACTCAAGACACGTCATGGCTGACTGAAAGTGTTGGAGCAGCAAGGCAAGCCCGAACTAGCGTGTGTCTCATTCGGCACGTTAACCATGCCCCTGATATTAATATTGAATGTGCAGTGCCTCTAGAGATCTCCCAACTCCACAAACGTCCGTACACCATGTCATGCAAACCAGTCATTTATGCTCTCGTCTGCACGCACACAGACCACACACAGACCTGGCATCCACAGGAATGCAACAACTCTGTTGCCTGATCTGTGCACTGTGCATGCCATGTCATGCCGTCATGTTTGAAATCTCTGAATGCGTTGTCGTGGCGAACATGCACATGGACTACCCTGAAAGCTTGCCAGGGGCCGTTACTAGCATGATGGCGACACCTGCCAGCGCTGAGATGGCCCAAGCTCACATTGCCCCAACGGATGTGCTGTCTGCAGTCTCCATGCACAAGCATCCGGCCGGATATCTGGGATCTGGGCGGCCCTGGCCCGCTGCAGTACAACACGGTCCATGGGAGTGGGGCTGATCTCTTTCAAGTGTCCTCTCACAATGATCACTTGCCACTGGCAGCAACAGACGGCCATGTGCGCAGCAGAGAGCAGCCTAGCCAGCAGATGGCACACATGGTCAGCCCCAGGCGCAGCATGCTACCGAGTGGTCATCAACACATCAGCACACTCTTCCCAGGGTCCCCAGCTGCCAGGCCAATTGCAAGCGCAGGCGTGAACATCACCATGGCCCACGCCAATTTGTTGCGGCAAGAGAGAAATCCCCCTCCTTGCCAGCCTCTAGTGGACCTCAACACTTCTGGCGGGGACGCAAACAGCATGTCAGACACAGCGCCTGACCTTGACCTGCAGAACATGTGGCCAGGCGGGCAGTTCGGGGCGTCTGCCGCACCATTTGTGCGTGTCAGCGAGCGTGCGAGTGAGCCGCCCGTGCCGCATAGTCTGCAGCTGACTCCTCCCCCAAGCGGGGCACGGGCAGCCTCAACGCTGCAGGAGTCGCGCAGTGCTTGCGTGGGAGAGCAAACATGCATGGGCAACGGAGTCAAGATGGCCGCCCATGCTGTCTGCAGCCCTTCCCCAAAAGTTGCTCAGATGTCCAGCTTTGGGGCACTCAATCCGATGCAGCTCGACATGCTGCCTCCCTTCGACGATGAGCCGGAATGTGATGAACACGTTGATCAGCTGCGCCGCACCTTGATGGCTTCGACCTGTGCACAGCCTCACGACCATGCTGATGCCCCCTCGACCGCTTCAGCTGCCAATATTGATGGCCAGAGCATGGATGCCATCCCCACCTACGCCAGAACCCAGGCAGCTAGCCCTGGTGGTGGCAGGCCGGAGCACCATGGGCCAGACAAGCAAGGCGTCCCGCAGCAAAGCCATGGTATGAGCACTGAGCACCGACCCGAGCGGATCCTTCAGGCCTGCAGTGGCCCGTCCACTCGCGATGATCATCCCACTCGCAAAGCTCCGTCCAGAGTGCAGCCTGTGAAGCAGGAGGCGGCAGAAGCTGGTCGCAGAGTGGTGCCAGAGGGCGGTCTGCGACCGATGTTGGCTCCAATCGCAGTGCAGGTCCATCGTGGTAGCTCAGGACCTCTAAATCGCATGTTACCAGGCCTAGGGAAAGAGGAGCTCAAGGTATGGTTTCCTGAACTGCGCTTCTCCATCAAGTACCGTCCATGCCCCAGCTGCTAGCCCCTCTTAAGCTGTCAAGACTGTGTGAAAGTGTATGGGGTGATCATGAGCTCAGCACATATTGTCCTGGTGATGTCTCACTCTCTCATCCAGTAGCAGCGGAGGCTTGTTCTCAGCCTTGCATCTGAAACAGGATTCTATCAGAACCGCATGGATTGGAGAGCAGGTACACAATATGCGAAGTACACGCTCCGAGTCGTGTCGTCTCATGAACACTGGACCTTAAGTGCAGGCGGTCACGGGATGGGGTCGGTTGCAGACGATCGTGAAAGTGGAACATGAGCGCACCCCTCCTGCCAGCCCACACATGCAGAGCCATGTCAAATGCAAGAACATCGCCACAAATGGCAAGGCCATGACCCCAGCGCTAGCGGGAACGGCGCCAGGTCCCAGCCCTAGGGTGGCCGACTCTCCGTTTCCACGGGAGCTGCTAGCCACGGCCTCGGGGGCCCGTGACAAGAGCAAGAAGCCTCCTCCTGCTGGCACAAGGCGAGCTGCTGCTGAAGCACACTGCAGGCGTGCGAGGCCAGCTGCTGCTGCAGCAGTGAAGCCGCCTCCAAGTAGGCCTAGGGCGGCCAGGGCCAAGAAGTTTAAGGCTGCTGTGTCTGACGAATCAGAGTGGAGGGACACGGAGAGCAGCAGTGATGACTCGGACGCTGAGAGTGATGTGAGTGGAAAGGCCGGTCGGCAGCAGAAGAGTGCTGCGCAGGCCCAGCCTAAGACGGTGGCCAGCCGGCAGCATGCGGTGCCAGCAAAATCAGGCATGGGGGCTACGCGGCCAGCGCCAAAGGCCGGGCCCGGGCAGAAGAAGAACGGGAGTTCTGGCGTCCTTGTGGGCAAGGGCACGGACAACAAGAAGTTTCGGGGCGTGACACGCAAGTGCGCGCTCCTGGCGTCGCTGCTGATGTTTGGTTGTGTCAAGGGAGGCTGACACAACGATAGCACGGGGAGCCACCTGTTTCTTGGTTGTCACGGCGATATCCTGCACGTACACTTTCCCTGTGAGCCTGCGAGTTTGTGGTGGTCTACAGTTCTGACACCCCATACTGCCAGAATTCTGCAGGCTGAGCAGAATTATGAAAGCGAGGAGGCTCTGAGAGTCTCCTTTAGCTATTGTGGCCATTTGTATGCTGCATGCCTTGCAGATGTTGCCATGAGCTGCATCGCAAGCTCTGCAGATGCTGCAAGCTCATGCGCTCACGTTGCTTCCTGACCTCTGATACACCGCAACCCATCCGCCTGCGGCTGAAGTATGGCTGGCATATGGCAGCACCCTGCACCTTGCGACATTTGCAGGAGCAACGGAAGGTTTGAGGCACAGCTGCATGACCACACGGCGCGCCTGTGTGGCTCTGGGAAGGGCGACCAGGTGTACCTGGGGGTCTACATTACCGCCGTCAAGGCTGCCATGGCGTATGACCGTGCTGCCCTGATGCTCTTTGGTGACGCAGCCGTGCTTAATGTACGATGTTTCATCCCTTCCATATGAAACCCTTATCTATCTCAGGCTATGGCTTAGCCTCCCCTCGGTACCGGTTCCTGCCTCAGTTGACTCCGATACAAGTGTCATCCAGGCATGGCCAGTTTTGTGCAATCAAGGCATGTGGACCGATGACATCATCATTCGACTGTACATGTGACTGTGGACCGTTCGCGCAAGGCATCGCGTCCAGGTGCAGGGAGCCTGTGTGTAACAGTTGGCTGCGGTGCAGTTCTCCAAGAGCTATTACACAGGGGCTGAGGAGGAGCGACTGCGGCAGCTCATGACGAAGCAGCAGTATGTGGCCCACATAAAGTCCCGCAGCGATGCTGACCGCGGGATGTCTGGGTACCATGGTGTTGCCAAGCGCAAGAACGGGCGCTGGCAGAGCCGCATCACCGGCGTTGCGGTTCGTTTCGCCTCACTGAATGAGAGCAATATACATGCGCATGCTGCTGTATTGCGGCCTCGATGATCTGCAATCATACATATTAATGTGAGAGCGAATATGCAGTGCTTTGGCACTTTCCCCAACGCTGAGGCGGCTGCACGGGCGTACGATCTGGCGGCAATCTACTTGGATGGAGAGGATGCTGTCCTGAACTATCCACTCATAGAGTACTGGGACTTTGCCACCAAGTCTCTCAAATCGAATTTGCCCTGGCAAGTGCCAGAGTCTGTGCTACATGCGCCCCCCAGCTCATCACGGCGCAAGCGGCCAAGGGGAAAAAAGAAAGCTGTGGATGACATGGATGACATAGACGAAGTTCTGGTCAAGACATCCCGGGCAAAGACAGTGAGGTGGGAGAAGAAGCCTCAGGTGAAGGGCGAAGATTCGCCTCGCCAGAGTAGGACTGCAACAACTTGAGATGGGCGGGCAAGATGGCACGTATGTGCACTGCTGCATCGATCCTGGGTGTTTGATATGATCGTTTGAAGGAATCGTTGGTAACGTGATCTGCAGCATGGCCAGAGGTTCCAAGTTGTTGGGGCTCTGCAGCGGGGCCACAGGTTCCAAGTTGTTGCGGCTCTGCAGCGATAACTGGGTCCTATCAATGGATGAGCCACAGGAAAGATCGTGAAGAAGGAAATTTTTTGCAGCGTTTAAGTGCTGAGGAGCTCACATCTCATTGGATTAGTCGTGCTGGAATGTTGATGTGAACCTGTGAGCAAAAGCAGATGCTAGCATATTAGTGATCAAGGGTTTTCCAATCCTCTGCTCTCTTTGATGGTTTCTGCCTGGAGTAGCGCCCGTGAACTTACGATATGAATGTGAATCTACACACATGACACCGAGATGGTTGTTGTGCACGTTGTGTAATAACTATTTCCTGGTTTGCTTGTCCAACATTACAGTATCTACTGCTATCAGGCCCACTTTCATGAAAGTAGACCATGTTTGCAGAGATAGTCTGTGTACAGCAGAGTCTTATCCGAGTTAGCGTCCTGAGCGTACTCAGTGACCTTGCAAATAACAACATCATGGTCACCTGCATCTACTGGACCACTGATACATTCAAGAAGCAAGTACCCATGGCAGCCCTCAAGAACTCGATGCCCGAACTCGTTCCTAACATTCCAGCCACGATCTCTAAGCAAAGGAAATTTCCCTGTGTCTTTCGCAGAAGTCTTGCCAAGGATGTCAAACAAAATAGATTGCTTCTGTGTAAGTACCTGTGAATTAAAGAGGCCCATGAGAAGTTATGAAAGTCAAAGCAGTGTAACCACAACGCCCGTCCAGGAAAGATGAGTGTCGAGGATTTGTCTTAAAAAGCAACAGCGAAAAACGGTAGGCATACCTGCAGGACTCCTGTCTTGCAATCTAGAAAGTTTATCCATGACTGTGTTCCCTTACACAAGCCAAGCGCCACCGTCCTCGGACTTATTGACATTGGGGCGCAGTATGTCACAAGATTCATCGTGTCATGACCTTCGTCCATGCCGTTCGTGGCCAGGCTGTACACAGGCTGGCTGACTTGCGCCAGTGGGTATGGCGCCTGAGCCTGCTCAATTGCTCCGGCGTGAATATGCCTTGCCTTACATGACGAACTCTGTAATAGCAATTGCGGAAACCTGCATGGCTTAGCTTGTGTCTTTCAAATACGCCTGTCGTGGGATTACTCGAGTCGACTGTGTCAGTGCAAGCCATGGTTCCGAAATGTCGATGAATCACGCATTGCATGCGCCAGCTTATAGAATCAATATATGCAGATATATGAATTTGTTGAATGATGACAGAGTCTTACTGTCGGGTCAGGGCAGCGTTCAAGTTGTGGCCGGCACGGAACGCTCGACTGGAGTATAAGAACCGGCGTGCACCGGGAGCACTTGGCTCCTGCCATGTCACCCGCAATTGTCCCATATGTTCAATCGCTTGCTCTCTTTGAACAAAATCCGTTGATTTTGCCGCTGAGTTGCTGTATGGACGTTGCACTAGTACTGACGTGGCACAACAGATAGATATCTGCGACGGTGTCTAGGACACGTACTGGTTTACACATGCAAATAACCTCCAGAATCGGCGCATTGGCTGCGGCAATAGCAGTGCGGTAGATACCAGTCCACAAGCAAGCAGCAACAGCTGGTAGATCCGGGCAAGCATGCGACTCTGAGCCATGCATGCTGAAAACTCTGCGCACCTCCATGCCTTCAGATCGGGATCAGCACAAGATACGAGATCTATTTATGCAGCGGAAGCGTCTTGGTGCTGGCCAGTTTGCATAAACGCTGCATCCGCTGTTGGCGCATTGGGCTTCAATATCCAGCCATTAAACTGACCACCAGGCAAACCGAGCAGCCCACACCATGCCCTCAGGTATGTGGAAGCAACAAGTTTCTTCGCACAGAGATAGTTCTCATAAAATTCTCCTGAAGCTGCAAGGGTATTGTGTATCTGCAGGCATCCAGCAGTCTCATGACGTGTCATAGCCTTGTGGGAACCTTGCAATGAATTGGATCGCATTTTCGACCTGAGAACATCCACTAAGTCCAAGTATTGCGTGAACAGGGAGCTTCGTGACGCAAACGGTACTCGTGGGCTGCGCTGGGAGGAGCCTGCACAAACAAAAGCAGATGTCATCGACTTGGTGCTTGTCATGCATTCGTGCCTCTTCCCAGCTGCAGAAGGGTTTCGATCCTGTCCGTTGAATCTGTGGAATGATTTTCACGGGGACAGTGTGGCAGCAAACTTACTCAGACATGAAGTGGGCACAACCAATCTTTCAACTGTACGTCATCAAAATCCGCATTGCATGCGAACCACACCACACAAATGGCGGCAATATCATGTGAAAACTGGGATGTGAGACGATGATGTAAATGCACAGTCATGCACGTGGGAGGGACAGGTGCCCACCTGCTGGCCATCCGCGATTACCAAGCAGCACTTCAAACCGGCCGGCTGGACGACCATCGGAAAGAAGCAGCTGGCTAGCATCAGTCGCTGGCACTGGTGCGGCCCAGCAGATGCAGAGGTTGCTTGTTTGTGCGCCAGGTGACGGACCAAGCTGACAGCCTTTGCACCCAAGACCACCGGCAACCACATACACCTGCGCAAACAACTGTCTGGAGCAATGGCACTCGCAGGCTCGATGTAGCCACAGGCGACCGAAATCGTGGACAGCTGCACCTGCTTGCAATGTCAGACTCCTGTCAAGCTGGCAGGAGCAATTGCAACTCTCATGCAGTACAACACGTCTAACCGTGGGACAAACATACAGTCTGGGTCCAAAGCAACGCTGCAGACTCGAAAATATATGTATGGTGGGCTGCTGGACGTGGTGTTGGCTGGCTGTGGCTGGGACCAATGCCACGAACTGTAGACTGCTCTGTGGGTGACTGCAGCTGACTGTCACCCCGCAGGGAGAATAAACAAAATTCAACCATGTCGTCAACACACATGACAGCCGACTCTTCAGATGCAAGGGGCAGCACACATCCCGCTGAAGGTCGATCCATCCTTTCAGCAGACCTTGAGCATCGGTCGTGGCCTCACTACCCGGTCCCTGTGCCATACTGGGCATACCAGCTCCATGCTGTGGCCCTGTCCGCATAACAGACTCCCAGCTGTGCATGCACCTATCATACACCGCACGCAGGACTGCTGCTTCTTGCTCCTCCATGCCCGGGCCGGATGATGAGTCTACACACCCACCAGCAGTTGCACTGACACTTCTTGACACAGTAGGCATATGCTGCATGCCTTGCTGATGAACGCAGGGAGACCCAGCCGCAGGTTTTGCATTGTGATCCCCTGGAGACGAGCTCCTGTCAGCTTGGCTGGACTCCATGCCACAGGGGGCGGCTGTAGTTTGTGTTGAGCACTTCAGGTCAGAGAAAGAGCCGCATGTGATGCTAGCCAAGCGCAGCGGTTCTGTTAGCAGGCTTGAAAGTAGTGCTCCTTGCCATCCAAGAAGCTGCCACTTTGCCATCTTATCACTGTACACGCTGTCAAATCTCAGTGGCCAAGCACTCTACTCCTGATCAAAATTGTGTCCAGGTTACGGGAATTCAAGGAGGACACGAATTTGCCACTCAATAACCTCCGACTGGTGCAGCTATGCATTCACGGCAGGATGAATTCTGCATCGAAAATTTGCAGACAATGCAGTGCCCGCACTGATTGCAAGAATAGGCAAGCTGGATTCGGTGTTGTACACACACCTGCAACTCATGGACAGTGTTGAAGGGCCCCTTCCGGGCTTTCTACGAAGTACACTATGCTGCTGTTTTCCTGACTCCACATGCTGTGCTTGGGGAACAAGGCCATGTGGCAACACATGCTGCACAGGAATTGCTGGCTGTCCTGTATGGCAAACATTTGCTCCAGCATCTTAAAGGACTACCTACAATGGTATACACGCTTTCGCAGTCTTGGGAGTGCTAGGACAGGAGCCCTGTGCACCAGGAGTGACAGCCGTAGATTCAAAGATCGTCATACCATGGCTAGCTGAACAGCTGGCGCTGCGAAGCTGTTTTGCACCAGTCCTCTGTGCCTTGAGCGTCTGGCAGGCAACAGTTGTATCACCGTTCGCAGATGAAACGAAGTGAAGTGCAGCACCCAGATGTGGACATTGCTGGTTCGTGGTCCTGCTGTCATCGACAATGGCAGCATCTCCGCATGGGGGAGACGATACGATCATGTGAAACGTACATCCTTGCCTCAAGATGAATTTGCCTTCCACTGGATCAAACTGAAATGGACCTGCTAGTAAATTTTTTTTGTGGGCATCCGTCAAGGAGCATTTGTAGTTGTGCCCAGTTGGGTCATCATGCTTCCTGGGCACACCTGCCCTAGCCAAACAGTCCTTCAGCTGCATATAGAGCCAATACATTGCTGCGCGTCTTGCTAGTACCTCTGCGTGCAAGTCATGCACGATCTTTCCATCATCTTGTCGCTTCGCATGAGCTATACACTTTGTCCCGGTTGCCAGGGAAATCAATGAGACCGAATCATGCTGCGATTTCATAACGATGGCAGCCAAAATTGTGAATTCTCCTTCCGACGGCTTGCCATGCTTTGGAAGCTTGTTGTATGCGGATCGGACGACTTCCACGAAGCGGTGCTCGTTCACAGCCGCATCGGCATGCTTACGTTTTGCCATTCTCCCGCCAGATCTGGCTAGTGGGCGCTACAGCCCACAGCAAATGTGACAGACGATAGCTACTGCCAGCTTTCCGCCCATACCAATTTATGCTCAGACCATTCCAAGCACATACACTCGTGCACCTGCTCACCACACATCACGGTGACAGGTGGATTCAGATGCAAATGTCGAACACGATGCTGGCCTTCAATCTAGCACAACAAGTGCCTGTATCGGGCACGGCATGGCGTTCATTGAACCATGCATTTACAGTACTGGTAGCCGCGTTTTGATCTATCATAGCAACAACGAATTATCACTGGCTGGACGATCTGGAATCTTCAGAATCCGTTTCTCCTTCAGACTGACTGACACCCTCATGCACGGCTGAGTAATCTGTGAAGTCTAGTCCACGATCGACAGTCGATGCAATGACGCGCTGCAGACCCACAAGCATGGAGGTGTCCAACCCTGATGCCTCTGCTTCACGTGTGAAAAGTAGGACGTCCTTCAACAGGTGCTTCGTGGGGAAGTTGGGGTTGGAGTACTCTCTGTCCAACATCCTTTGGAGCTTTTTGTCGAAAGTCGGTGCATACAGTGCTGATGGGCGCAGGATCTCCATGAACTTGTCAACATCTGTATTATTTTTTTGCAGCAGAGCCAAGGATGTCGAGAACCCAACTGTTAGACTTGCAATGAGCTGATTCAGGGCGAGCTTCACTGCAGCGCCTGTTCCTACCTGCATGAAGGCGTCCTTTGAGGTCAAAGGTGCCCTGATCATCGCAGACAGGAAACAAACATGTGAGGACTGTCAGGGGAGCTACTCTGCAACCTTGTAGTGCGCTTGCGTTTGAACTCCAGTAGATAAAGACATCATCGTTGGGAGGTTTTCACATTGGACAAAGCATGAATAGTGTGTGAAAACTGCTCGAAACCAATCGACGTGCCTGGCATGAGAGACAAGATAATAAAGTGTGTACATATGCTGCAACATAACAGTTGGTTTGTGGACCCAATGGAGCTTGACTGATACAATGCTGCAGTATTGATCCTCATGAACCGCAGCAGACTTTCTAGCACGGCCTGCCACATGCACAAGACTGGTGTCAGAAGCATCGAGCCATATCCGAATCAGACTGACAGTCCATGTCGTTGCAATGCAGCCAGGTGAAACCAGTGGCCAGGAGTCTGCCCTTGTGTGACATGAATTCCACGTCAGAACAGCAACCACAGCAAGCAATAAGCCACAGTGGAACACAGCAAACGGTCATCAAAACTGGACTGTTCTGTGGCTGCGGCCGACCCAGGGATTGTGCAGCAGGAGGAGCGACCACACCTCTCCAATGTGCAGGGGCGCCTTGCCAAACGCTTTCAGCACAGGCCAGGCGGGAGTGCTCTCAGGATCACTGTTGCACCCAACCATCACAAGCAGCGTCCCGGCAGCAGCCTCTGGCTGAGAGCCCAGAACAGGAGCCTCAATGTACTGACCCCCAGCCACAGACACAGCTGCAGCAATGGTGCGTGACTCCTCGGGGCCAATCGTGCCCATCTGCACGATGCACTTCCCCGGGAGCAGCGGTAGGACTGCTTCCGCAAGAATTGTGTCGTGGATCGCAGCTGCGTCCGCGAGGATCACCACAATCACATCACTTGCTTTGACTGCATCCTGAATACTGGCAGCGGCCGCACACCCGGCCTGCATGAAGGCTCTCTGCTTTCCGCAAGCAGTTGCAGTTCCGTGAACGGTGTTGATGAAACGTAGGGAGCCTGTTCGATACACAACTGAGCACGGTCTGTGTACCTGTACCAGGAAGCGCAAGCAAGCTGGGGCTGTGGGATCACAAACTGCCTGTGGCTTCGCTGCAAGGGATCGTGTTTCTAACAGTAGACCAGGCAATGCAAGGGCAGTTGTGCAGGAGCCGATTCTGCCCTGTGGCACCCAGTTCCTTCATGTGGTCAGCCAGAACAGCGCCCTGAATGTGCTGCACCTTGTGACAGATTACTTGAGATATCTGGGTCGCCGGTAGCAATGCTGACATGCCACGATCGCGTCAGGCCATACCTCAGCTAGTGCATCTACCTTGCTCCCATCACGATTCCATGCCGTAACTTGGAAGCCCTGCTCGCTGAGTCGCCGGGCCATTTTATTTCCCATCAGGCCAATGCCCAGCAGTGAGACGGCAGTGTCAGACGTTGCTGGGGAATTGGCTTGGGCCACAGCATCAGCACTCGCATGGGCTGTGAGGTGCTTCCTGCCAGGTCTATAACGGTGGTCCGTCCGGACGGGTGAGTGGACACACCCCGTGCTGCTCAAGAATCTTGACTTCTGCATGCTAGCAGTCCCATCACAAGGAGTGATTGAGTGAGATAGGTCAGGCATCGTGCAGGCTAATCTCCTGTGCTTGAACACAGCATGTTTATCCGACTTGGTTTTCTTTTCATTGCCAACGTTGATACGTGACAAGCCAACGATGCCACTGTGTGATGCGCGAAGTTGGATCACACAGGATCTTACGACTACTTTGCCGCTAGCTCCATGCCACGCGTGCATTGAGTGGGAAATCCGAAGGGCCGCAACCTGCCGGTATGCAGTGTGCAGGCTGGCCCGAGCATGAACATGAACTGCGGCAAGCTGAACGCATGCACGATCTTGAATTGCGCACCTCTTATATATTCCATAGGTTGTCCGTGCATGCGGGCTTCAAGTTCTGGTTGTGTGGCAGCCCCTGGAGACTACGTTCGTGCATACGTGCACACATATGCGAGAGCATGCATTGCAAAGCGGTGTTCTGGCGTAGACGAGCATCATACTATTAGAAAGGAGCGATGTCTTTGCCTGAACGCTATTCTGTATCCATGGCAGCTCTGTGCGCCGTAGTACTCGCCATCAAGTACGCGAGTGTGCACGTGCAACAACGCAGTGCAAGAGGGAAGTCGCACCGCCGAATACGAAGGAGTATGACATCTGCAGGTGGCTTGGCAAGGTTGTAGACGGCAAACCGCGTGCGTCAGGGTAAAGGAAGGCATACTGTGTCCCTGAAAACCAAGATTCCGCGCAGGCTTGTGTCTGCCAAACTTCTGGTCGTGCCAATCAAGCTGTACGCGCCGCGGCAGGATGCTCAGTCAGTGGCATCTGTATGAATGCTGCACTAGTTTCATCACTATCAGCGTGCGCGGAATTTCTCTATTCTCTGCGTGTACAGCTGGCAGATGTGGCTACAGATGCGCAGGCTGCAGCCGTCGGCGTGCATATGCATGGAACACCAGACCCTGCCGCTGCGGGCGCGACTCGGTGGGCGGTCGGATCTACCTGGGCTGCCTGTTCCGAGCAATGACTTTGCGCTGTGATTCGGCCTCCGCAGGGGGGGGTCACCACGGTGTCTCTTACACGCGACTCTGCAAGGAACGCCTTGCGCGCCCTCCACCCCCACACCAGGCCGTAGCCCCAGGTTCCGGTTATCCGGAGATGTCAAGGTCCTTGTAGGATATGGCGAGTAAGTGTCACATTTACATTTACATTTACACCAGGCCGTAGCCCCACCCCGTCTGCGCCGGAATGCTCACCCCGGCCCCTCGAGATCCCCTTCAAGTTCCTCCTGTCAGCGCGCCCCTGCTCCCCCCCCCCCCCCCCCTTGCTTCCCCTTCCCCCACCTGCCTGGCCCTCCCCACCCTGTCTCAATGATGCTTCCCCCGTTTGCCCCCGCCCCGGCTCTTCCTGTAGGTACAGTCCACGCGTGCCCCCTGTGGAGGGGGGTTCTGCGTGCCCGGCTTGGCTGTCATGAGTGATTGCCCATGCCAAGCTTGTTGGGCGACAGTGACGTGCGCGTGCAGAATGGATTCTAGGGCGTGCGGGATCTTGGGGGTATTTGTTGCATCGGTGCGTGCTACTGCTACAAGTGGGGCATTGTTATGGGTGTACTGGTGGGATTCGTTGTGGCATGTGTGTACTAGTGTACAGCATTCAGGGCAGTGGGCAGTTTTGGGAGTAATGCCTGAGTTGTTTGGGGTAGTGTGCTTCTTGCACTGTTTCGCTTGGGTTATATCCGGTATAGCTTGCGCATATAAATATTTACCTCTTGGCGATGCCAGGCTGGCTGCCATTCATCTCCGTGTGACACCAGCCTCTGCCGTCAAACCCTGCCAGGAAATGAGTAACGACAGAAAAAGACGTCATTACTTGGTCCTCTGTATCTCGTGCTTGATGCAAAGAAAAAGAACAGAAAGCTTGGGTTTCGATCGGGCCAGACCTAGGAACGGATTGGCCACCCGGCTCACCAGTCGGTGGACGCCTTCAATGCAGGTACACGACACATGAGACGAACGTAGCAAGGGGCCGAGCTATCCGTCTGCTTCCAAGCCGCATAGACCAAGACCATCTCAGACCCCTCCCGCTGACACTGTCTTAGCGGCCACTTGTTGATTGTAGTAACCGCAGCCGCCACAAAGTGGCAGCGGGCGGCTCGTACGTCTGCCTTCCTCCCGGGGCCAACCATCACGATGCATCTGCCCAGGCATACGCGCTGGCCGGGACCTGGTGTGCATGACCAACCTGGGTCGTCGGTACTCTCCTTGTAATGCAGCATGACCAGCCCACAGTCAAACTGCAGCAGGCCCGCATGCAGTCTGAGGCAGTGGATCTGGAAGGAGTGGATCGGAGCTCTGGAAGGAGTGGATCGATCGGGGCTAGCAGGCGTCATCAGCAGGGCTCCAAGTCCACAGTAGTGGACTTCCACATTGTCTGCGCATGCATCGTGGTAGGGTCACCCTTTACGTTACGGACGAAAGTGACGTTGACCCTGATTACGGATTACGATTACATTCAAAAACGATGCTTACGGTACATAACGGCTGCCATGCAAGAGGGGGTGGGGGCCGGCCGGGGGGTGGGGAGGGATGCATACTATACTAGTAGTTACACTTCAATCCGTAACAGCAACGCCAGCAATGTCACGAGTTAGTCAAACTCTGGAATTAAATCCTCCCGCTCAGGATTGTTAAGGTGATCATGATGATCGTGGCGCTCGATCGAGACGGCCTGCGTGGCCAGCAGGGCGTGCGCACGGTCAGCCACATGCTGCTAGTGAATCGTCGACACCACAGCATGCGTGCACACGCACGCACATCGTGATGAACTCATTCCTAACACCCCGGCGCAGGTACTTTCAAGTCGCACCCGCAGCCCCGATCCCGCCGCCGTGGCATCACAGAGCCACCCTGACGCACACGCAGTGCTGCAGAATCCAGTCGCGACTGACGTGCGCGCACGAGACACACGAGCCGCACGAGACGCATGCGCGCAAGAGACGCATGCGCGCACTAGACGCACGAGACGCACGAGACGTGCGAGACGTGCGCGCACGCCTTGCCTGCAGCCCATGCCCGTTGCAATGCGGCCTCATGGCCTCCTGCCTGTTGCAGTCCGTACCCTGCAAGCGCATCATGGCAAGGGTACGATGTGCACTGCCATACAGTAGACCTGCACGTTTGCGAGCGCCGCCAGAGCCGCACAGTCGCCGTGCGCGCGCCAGCTGAGGAAGAAGGTGAAGAGCCACAGCACAGGAAGGCCGAGGACCGAGGAGAGTAGGTGACGACGTAGATGTAGGCCAATTAATATTGCCCATGACAGCAAAGGTGAGCACGCGGCACCCCTCTCCCCGGGAGGCCCGCGTGCAGGAAAAGTTGGGGCGGGGGCAAACGAAAGGAAAGTTTACCCAAGGTAGGGCGGGGAGGGGCAGACAGGTGGGGGAAAGCAATGATGG
>JAUMHO010000011.1:0-56691 GCA_032360965.1 Ulva armoricana
TCTCAAACCACCTAGTTATGCCCTATGGACGTCCTAAACTCGTCAGTGGGGGCCCCGGGTGTCCGCGCCAACACTGACACCACCAGGGGGCTGAGTGCACACCCCCCTATCGTATGTGGGTCTTGGAACAGTCTTGGCGCTTCTTCAGGAGTAAATTCATCTACCTTCTATTTTTGAGGTGAAGCTGATGCACGTCGGCGCGCATGCTTGACCCGATTGCGGGTGTCGCCCTGCAGGTACACCCAAGCCAGTGTCGTAGCGCCTGCCCGGCTCCCGAGACATCACGAGGCCAATCTTGCGATGCATGTCAGCATTGCCCCTCTGGACCGCCGCTGACATCACCTGCATCACCCAGCCCACGAATGCGCCCTTGCGAATGCGCCCACTGCCCGCAGCAATGTACACAAGACGGTTCACAAACTGCACAGCTTCCTTGCAATTGTCCATATGCTTACATATGCATGACCCTAGGCCTACTGCAAACAGCACATACAGACATGTAACATGATCGGGCAAGTCCATCTGGAACCACGTCCGCTTGGTCCGTTCAGCCTTCGCCGCCGTCCACCCTGTCTTCTTCAAGTTGGAGGCATGGACCGCATATGCCTGCGCCGATGCATGGGACACCACAACGTCCGCTGCGACCAGGTCGAGCCGCGGAATCAGCCCCCCGATGTCCCCCTGCCGCTCGCCCTACACCATGCTCTGCTTGCCGAAATAGGCGCGGTAGCGCGGCTCGGCAGCTGATTGGCAGCCGCTGTAGGAGACGACCAGGCGCCAGGCACTTGCCAGGGTACCGTGGCACATCTTTGTCGACTTGGACACCTTCTGAAGGACCATCGCATGTATATGATCAGGGACGGCATCCACATCTGCACTGCATTTGAGGCGGCGAGGCCACGTGAGCTGGCGCGCGGTGGCCCAAGCGGTGCCACACAGCAACAACAAACATGCCGTCTTCGAGTGTCATGCGGCCGCCCGGGATGGCGGTCAGGAATCGAAGGCCCCCGCAGGCCCCCACGACACGCTCCGGAGGCGGCCGCGGACAGCGTCGCGCTGCTCATGGATCGCGTCGACGTCGAAGTCTGACATCGTCCACCGACCTCGGCAGGAGCTCCTGCGCCCAGAGCAGCCCCTACGAAGTTCCTGAACTTTTTCAGGAGCTCGTTCAGGTAAGCTTGGCATCAGCGTTCCAGCCACAGGTGCCTGCTCGTGGACGCCGGCTTACCGCTCCCGCAAGGCAGCCCCATTAACACCCTGCAAGAGCCTGTGCTGCTGTTGTCTGTTTCCATGACTTGGTCCACTTCGTGGGTTTGCCCTTGTACTCTTTTGTAGCTACACCCTGCAAGAGGTACAGTGCAGCGGGCCGCCGCCCGAAGTTGAGTTTGGCCTGGCCCCCGGCAGCCACAAACGCAGCATATGAGACCTCATGAAGCAGGAAGTGCGCTTGCACAGAGAGCGAGAGCTGGAACTGCGTGTCCACCAGCGACTCCACGGCCGCCGCGCTGTGTTCCAGGGCCTTGGAGACGTTCTCCGCCGACACTAGAGGCGTGCCGACGATGAAGTTGTTGCGCTGATGTGTGATGGGTGATCTGCAGTTTGGCGACCGCAGCGGATCTGTCACATTGTCGATGCTGCCCCTGCTCTTGCGCGGCTAAATCCCGATGCTGTGAACCCCATCGTCGTCCACACACTGCCGCCGAAACGCTGCGGACGCCGGCTCGAGCGTGTTGAAGATGCTTATGCCTTCCAGATCAGTGTTGGCACTTTCGTATATCGTATGGGATACGGTTTGGCTGAAATTCGCATATTTAATACGGTGCGATTTGAGAATATAGTCCGGTTAACGTTGTTTTTGCAAGGGGGTCGGGAGCGGTGGCGGAGCAGGGCAACGAGGGGGCGGCAGTCCACGAAGAATAGCTTGCAATGCACACATGTACAGCTAGAGTACGGCGTGCTACACCACGCACTGCCGTGTCGACTGAGCGTTCCAACGACTAAGCGCTTGCAAGCTGCCCGTTGCAACATGTATCGATTGGTATTCCAAATGAATTTCTAAAATATGCGTATTTAATACGACTTGTTTCGAGAATACCCATATTTCGTCAACACTGTGCCAAAAAACGACACCAGCGGCGCCTCTGTGCAAGCAGCGCCGGCCCACTCGAGAACTGGCCATGGCCGCTTGCCCGATACATATGCATGTGTATGCTCCTGCTTTTAGTTGCTTTTAGTGACCAATCCACACTCTAGTAGACTATGCACACAAGCATCACACCAGTGAGTACTCCAGCATGCCCAGCATTATCATTCTTATGCACTCACACTATTATTCAAGGTCCTTGTAGGATATGGCGAGTAAGTGTCACATCATTCATCACAATGGCCACACAAAACAAACAAAAGGGCATCACGCCAAACCCAAACGGGCATCGGCCACATTACCCCTATTGTTAGGGGCGGACAAATGCAGGACGGGCGTAGGAGGGGGCACAACCACAGGGGCCGCATCAGGCAAGGGCGCCACACAGTGGAGCCACGACTTCAGGGCCGACCAGGCGGGCAGACACTGGCCGCGTAGAGCTGGTTTAGGAAGAGGCTGCCGAGTGCACACAACACAGGACATACTCAGCAAAAACGCAACAACCAGGCAATGATGCTTTACAACGGCAGGCAATGATGCTTTACAACGCCATGGGGGTGACGGCCCAGGGCACCGGCGGGGTCAAGGAGGAGAGGGACAAGACACGGCATCCACCGAGATAGCGTCATCAGGAAACACAGCCTGCAACACTTCTTCTGCCTGGGTGCACCCAGCACAAGCCATGGCAAGGTCCTTGCGCAAGACGCCAAGGACAGAATTGCAGCCCGAGCAAGCCTTGCTGAGAGATACAGGGAGACGCGAAGAGCAAGTGTTCAATGTGCCGCCATCTATGCTCCCGTCGAGCCTGATCCACAGGAGCCGAGCCAAATTCGGGGCAGGAGGGGAATACACGGCCACCGCAGATATGGCACGACGCGGTTATGGCCGTCGGCCCAAAGGAGACGAGGTGGTCATGAGGTAAATGCGAGGAGCAAAGGGACATGATAGCCACAACAGTTTTCGCCTGTGCCGAGAAGCACAAGTCCTTGTCATCATGATGCCACAGCAAGTCATGCAGCTGAAGGAAGTTGCTGAGGGAGTATATCATTATGGATCTCAATCACGGCCCTTGCGGCGGTACTGGAGATCCCTGGTTCATGCACTGAGGGTTGGAAGGTGTCAACAGCAACCACCGAGCTCGGAAAGACTCGTTAAAGAAGCCAATGGACGTACACACTCCCGGCCTCTCGGCGGATCTCAGAACGGATGTATGGACTATGCAAACTTACAAGTACATCCGCAAGTGGCATGTGCAGGGCACCACGTTCTGTTGATGCAGGCGTGTGAACACAGAAGTATCATGATCACCGGGAAGCTGTATTGGGCTGCATGTACGGCTGAGATGCGTGGGGAACTGAACGTTCCCGGTCCCAGTGCTTGTACATCTGATGTTACCGGCTCTGGAACGGCCTACAATAAATGCATGTACAACAACACGAACACAGCAGTTACGCTCAACGAGCCACAACTATGCAAGGCCTCGCCAAACTGCAAGAGCCAGATCCTTGGATCATACCGCAAAGATGCATCACACCTACTGCAATACGCAGCTGCTTCCTCCAACACCTCTAGCACAGCTCAGCAGGCAGGCTGCAGCACAGCCACAACAAACTAGAAAACGGTTCCTGACATGCGGCTGTGTTCCCCACACATGCAGCTATCTAGCCAGCCGCCTGCCCGTTGCAGTCTCTAGCAACAGCACATGTGCACCTCCCGTCGTGGCCCCTTCAACCAAGCCCTCAGCGGATGGGTGAGTTGAACCGCTGGCTAATGCACCGCCTCCTTCGCTGGTGCTGGTGTGAGGCTGGGGCTCGTGCGCCGGGAGGCAGACTGCCTCGGCCGGACACAGGCACTCTCAGATGCGCAACGCACAAAGACGCGGCATCATGGCAGCGCGCATGCCCTCCAGCCTCCTAGCCGTCGCTGGATGAGTGCAGGACGGTGGCAGGCAGGGGCACCTGAGGCGGGGCGTAATGCATTGGAAGTAATTGGAAAAAGCGCATGCAGCCAGCACTGGACGCCCCAGGCAGCCGCATGGCAGACTTGCAGGAGGCGCCGCCGCGGTTGCAGGCAGCCTGCAACCGCGGCGGCACACTGTGCCGGCACCCGGCGCTGCAGCGTGCGGACGACACCCGGTCCGGCAGAACGGCGCAGTCGCTGCACAGATCCACGGCACCTGCTGCAGCATGCATGCACCCTGGAACGGCCGCGGGAGCACGGATGCCCGTGCCTCTGCGGGGGCTGTTCTGGAGGGGTGCACGGGTGGCGCTGGGGGGAAGGAAGATCTACTCGAAGATGAAAGGGGCACGGGGATGTGCGTACAGGGGCTGCGCGGACCGGGGGGAAGGCGGCTGGTGGGGGCTAGACGAGGGCGGGGCCGGTGACCTTGGGGGGCGGCAGGGGGCGTTCTGCGGAGCGGTCCAGCGCGTAGACCAGCGGCTGGGACTGTGCCTCGAGCGCCTCTGCCAGTAGCCACTCGCGGTCCTCCTGCGCAAGCAGCGGCAGAGCCCAAAGGGATGACCTGCAAGAGGCAACCGCCTCAGCATTACATGGGGAATGGAGCAAGGGCCCGGCATCGCCGAGGGGGGCAGAGCACGGAGTAGATGAACCGCACACGCATGAGCACCACGGCCACACGGCACCACAGGAACACGGCGCCACAGCCACACGGCGCGGGCCTCCCACCGCGAGTCAGCCATTACCGCTTCAGTGTAGACCAGTGCGATCGGCACAGCTGCTGCACGCGTCTCGCTCCGGCCATTGCCTCCCATTCGATTTGTGAGCGACGTGGCCGTTAGGGTTTGCTGCGAGGGCGGACAGGCGACAGCACCACCGCAAGGCGGCTGTGAAGTGACAGTGCACATGGCGGAGGCACTGAATAGCAGGCCCCTCTGCGGGCCTGCTGTGCCGCGCTGATACTGCGCTGCGAGGTACGACTGGAAGCGTGGAGGTGCAAGTACGGGGTCCGTAATGAAACATGCAACAGGAATCGCAGTACACCATGCGTGTGTCCAGTGCCAGGGGCACTTCAGAGGGCTCCAGCAGCATGAGGGATCTTCCAGATACATGCACGCGTCGGCAGAGCGTGCCGCACGCGGGCATCCAGGGGGCGCCTGTCCAGTACGGTGCGCCGCCGGAGTGGACGGAAGGTGTGGATGCGGGGCTGACATGGCGCACGTAGATAGCGGTCCGCATGCATGGCAGCCTGGAAGGCAACACCGCTCCACGGTCGGCCGGGTGCCGATGGCTGTGGCGCATTGCCCACAGGGGAGGGTGTGGCCGTTCCTGTGTTCTGGTGCTTTACCAGCCGGGTGCAAGGGAGGATGTGCGCTGCAGGTACAGGTGGGCTGGAGAGGGTGTGAGGGGCCGGTGGGGGCTACACGCACTGCCGTCATGCTGCCTCCCGACAGATGTTGACAGTGCGGCATGCAGAGGCGGCCCTGCAGGGTACATGCCGAGCATTGCACCGCGTGACGTGGACAGCCGCACGTCCTTATCGCCATGGAGTTCTTGACAAAACTGTGGCGTATGGGGGTGGCGGCGCACCGGCGGCCGAAGACTTCGGTGAAGTTGCGGCGGGTGCCGCGGTCGTGGGGCCAGGAGGCGGCGCAGGAGAAGTCGATGCTCTCGATGGACGTGTAGTTGTGCGCGACCATGTCCCAATGCATGCCGACAAACGCGAGCAGCGCGATGGCGAAGCCCATGGAGAACGTCGACGACACAAACACCAGCGTTGCCGCTCTGCATGCAGCGCACCCACGCCTCACACGCATGCGCATGCCTGGCAGGCGGTGCGAGCGGAAGCTCGGAGGTGCTGTGGTGGATGGGATGCATGCTGTGGATTCTGTGTACGCTTTGCTTGAGAACTGCTCGTGGCGGACTTGGACCACAGTTTCCACGTGTGAATCGGTGCAGGCAGGTGAGGACACCGGGCACTCCAATGCAGAGCTGGCATTTGTTGAGTCTAGTTCCGAGGCCCGGGTACTCAGGTCAGCCACCCAGGACTGCCGTGCATGCTGTGCAACGATGTAAGGCGCGGCACTGCGGTAATGCATATGGCATAATGCGCTTGGCTGGACAACTGGATGCCATGCCGAGCTGGCAACACCACAGGAATCTGTGCAACAGGACAGCGCAGTTGGGCGCACAGGCATGCACCCAGCCTGGCTGTACCTATCATGGGTGTAGCTGTGATGCAAGCCCGCGTGAAGACACGGGGCTGGCACTGGCGCTGGGCAGTGCCAGCTCGATCTTGTATGCTGGGTTGGCAGGGCAGGCTGCTCCGTCAGACGGGGGCCAAGTGTGTGGCATGTGCCCAGGTCAGCTCATGCTGGGGCAGCTGTGCCCGGTTGAGGTAGCTTCAGATAGTCGAGGCAGTGCAGGTGAGGGGTGTGCAGAGTGGGTGATGGGACGTGTGGCATGGCGATGCAGGGGTGCATGTGCGCACGTGGAGTTGTCTGCCTTGGCGATGGCCCGGATGGCAATAGGCAGTAGCACCGCCGCCGTCTCCATGCACGCTAGCGTGCTGTAGCCGATGAAGAGCAAGAAGGCTTTGTAGTTGAGCAGCCCCACCGAGTTGACGACCCAGAGACAGAAATGGTCCAGCTTGAGTACGCATGTGCCTAGCACGCTGCAGTGGTGTGCACGTGGAGGCTTCCAAGCCTGGCACCTGCAGGACCACACATCGCTGTGGTCTAGTGATGGTGGGCTCCTGTGGTGCATTCCCTTGGTGTTCAGGCCTTGGTGACATGTGAGAGCGCCAAGCAAGGTACACTACGGGAAATTTCTGTATGGGCTCAGCAGCATGCCTGCGGCAAAAGTTCACTCTCCGTTGCCCAGCAGTCTGTGATGCAAGGTTCTTGATCGCATTATCCCTAGCGACCTCCTCTTCCTGCATACATCCCACATGTGTGAGCAACGTGCAGAGTGCGCATATCTCAGTTCAGCAGGTGAAGCAAGAGCCTTCCGTGTCTGAATCTATATACCGGGTTGTGAAAAGCATCGCAGAAAGAGCGTACATACATCTCTAAGCCTACGTCTTCAGCGGGACCATAGATCAGGAAGCCAGACTACACAATGCTGTGCACATCAACAACTTGAGCTACGCCGCTTCAGCAACGGGAGAGACAACAAGACTCAGTCACATATGCTAAACGCATCATTGCAGTCCTCCTTGGTGCTCTGTGGCAACTAAACTTCGTGCGGCCGTAAGATTTGCGTGCTCGATATCCATTGGCTTACAAACGCTGAGCTGGATGCTGTGCCGCTTTTAGTGAGCACAAAGATCGTGAGAAGCAGACTATCTTGATGACGAGCTCGTGAAACATTCCACATATGGCATGCGTGGTGTGCACGGTGCTCGCGAAACAAAGGTTTGCTGACGAGACATTCGTTGCAAGCTCTTTGGCAGGTACGTGCACTTGCACACACACCCTGACCACATGTGCTGAAGCTAGGAGAATTGGAACAAAGTTTTTGCCAAGCTATGCTGAAGTTGCGAGCACAGATGAGAGCACGCGCGTACCTGCGGAGAATTGAAAGGGTGCCAGCCTTGAGGAACCGTTCCAGGGTCACTGAAGACCGCCACAAAGTAAGACCATGTCAGGAGGATGCACTGCATGCCGTGATCACGATGTGTGGATTTGTACATGGCATTTCCCGTACACCTGGGTTGACAGTGAATTGCAAGTCAGCGAGCGTTACCACTGTGGTGTACGTCAACAAAACGAAGAGAGCAACGATCTTGACTGATATGCTCGACTTCAGAAGCAACCGTACATACGTGGAGCAGACGGTTTGATATAGAAAGCCTTCAATGGCCAGGACAACCAGAATCATGATGCCTCCGGCATACCGCAAGCAACGGCAGAAACGGAACACGTCAAAGCGTAGATATGCCATGTTGCTAGTACATGTATCAATCGAACAATCTTATATGGCCAGCCTGGCTCATTTCCGCGTTCTCGTCAACTAGCCAACATCCGGACATGTACCCACGCAAACGGTACAGTTCTGATACAGCAAACGAAAATGCCACGTGTTCAGATAATGCAGCGCAGGGGCGTAACATGGATGATTTCAGCAGGTGGGTACGAGATTTATCAGATGCACCACATCCGGAAGTGTCATGACTCGGTGTCCACCAGAGTCGCGCACCACCTTCTCCGCAACGTTGGCATTGGTATTACGTTTAAAAACAATAAAGCCTATGTATCGCAGTCTCAACCTTGCATGCTTGTCATTCGGGCGTGTTTCAACTCAGGGCCTTGTTTGACTGACAACATAAACGCAATAATCTGTCCCACATGATTGGCATACGAGAGTGCCAAATAAGCTATGCACTTGCACAGGCAATTGGTGTTAAAATATGTAAACATTTGGCGTCACAGCACAGACGAAACGCCTGCCTTACCTCGTCAGTCACAACAGCTGTGGGTTCTGCTCTGTAAACTCTTAACTGTGCGATCTACTGTAGCCGCCTGCCAGCCTGCCACTGCATGCAAAATGATTCACTTAGGTAACGCTATGCAGGCCTGTCACTACCAATACATCACACAGTTTCCCCAGACCATAGAACCAGCTCTCAGACAGATCGTATCATCTCAACAGCAAACTGACACAGCGGACTGGCACTGCAAGCCTGTTCACACCCACCCCAAACGGAGGCACCATGGCGACCACGACGTGGTCGATCTTGTACAACCATTCAACGTGGGGCACCTGGGACACAACGACCTGAGCAGTGCCTCATCTGAAGGGCTTGTGCTGCCATCCTCCCGTTCTGTCGTCCCAGCAACGCCATGCCACATGTCAGGCCGGCATCGGTCCATGAAACAAAGGCCGCGGCGCGATGAACACCGCCACCTGGGTTATATCTGTGCATACAGTCGCCACAAGAGTTTCGTTCCTGACGCATGATCGCTTCTGAAAGGTGCCGCGGGTGTGTGACAACTGTGCTATGATTTCCGAAGGAACTCTCGCATATCTGTCTACCCGAGTTGCTCATCCATGGCCGCGGATGAAACAAGATGATCCTGTGAATTCTGGTGTTACTGGACGCCTACTGCGGCGGGTGCTGATGGTGCTGCTGGGGGGTGCGGGTCGCGGCCTTCCGCAGCTGGGATAGCTCATCCCGCAGCCTAGCAGCCTCCTGCAACAGCAATGACCACGTCAGCCCACCTGTTAAGCCCGGTACGCCCGTGCGGGGGTTTCAGGAGGACATGTGCAGCAGGAAGGGCACAGCAGTGTTGGCCAGGTGATCTGATTTCCCAGGGTCTTGCGCCAGGAACCCTTAAGCAACCCCCATTCTCTGTCAGAATTTCATGACTGGCTGACACTGGGGTACAGCACAGCGCAGGGTTAATGCTGTCCCTCGGCGAATTCAAGCCTCTGCCTGCTGCTGAGATGGGCTGCAAGCCCCTGTCATGCTAGTCGTGACTGGACAGGGGCCCTGCACCGCCTCTGCACCACTGGACTGGACTGAATGAACGAGCGATCGCTGGAGGATTGTCACCGGTGTGGTGGGAGTGGGGCACACCAGAAACACCGATGCTACATCGCCTCCATCGATCAGACATCGTGCCATGACAGTGGCAGACGAATGGAAGACAGGACACACAACACAGCGCGACTGTCTCACGTGGCACACTGCTGAACGCACAGTGATGCATTGTGCCGATGCAGAGCATGTAGTCAGAAGGAAGGGGCTGCCTACAGGCCTCCAGGGGGCGCACGTCAAATCGGCTGTCATCGATGGCCTTCTCCATCGCTACCACCAGCCGCAGAGACTGGTCAGAGGCGATCACCTGGTTCATCTTGTCTCGGATTCTGCACGGGCACCGTCAGTCACGTGTTGGCGTACATGTGGTGGCTGCCGGTCTGCTGACACAGGCGTGGTGACAAGGATCCAAGCATGTGATGAGTCCGGGCACAGCCAAACATGAATGAAGGGCTTGGAGAGATGGCAGAGGTTGACCGCAATATGTTGACACAACGTACACAGGCGGCATGATACCTTCTGTGGCGTCTGCCCTAGGCGATGCACAAACGTGCACGATGCATGCAGGGGACGAGGAGGTAGTAGCTTGCCATCAGATGCAGGGTGACATGCAGCAATACCCACACAAAGAGACCTAACATCGCAGCCGTGAGATGAATACAACGCGGCGGGAGATGGAACACAAATTGAGTCACACAGACTTGACGCGCGCTTTGTATCGCTGCACCCTGCTCTGGGCCCTGCCAAGACGGCAATGGAGGGTCAAACCCTGGACAGTGCCATGCTGTCATCAGAATGAACAAGCGAGTCCACAGACACAGATTCATAGATGTGCGAGAACAGACGCCGCGATTCCACTGCACTAGCCTCCGGGGCTGTCATCAGGGATCAACGCATCACAGCCCGCACGTGTTGACAGACACCCGGGACAACACAAAACGTGGCTTCCAAGCAAGACATGCACTGTCCCAAAGACCTGCCAGGCTTCCAAGCCATGACCTGTCGACAGGTCGAAAACGGCTCCGACCAAACAGTGCCCCGTGACAGGCATGCGACATCGCACCAGCGGAGCTGGTTCATGACTGCAGCCCGACAGGTCAGGCCTACAGAAAAAGACGCGGTGGGGTCCGTGGATAGGGAGAACCGTGTGGCAATGATCGAGCTGCCAGGGGCGCACGTCGCAGCCTCAGAATACCGCTCCTGCTCCACGGCCAGCTGCAGTTGTAGATTGTAGATGATGGTGGGGTCTGTGTACATTGCGCACTCCTCCTTGCAGGTCTTCACGATCTCGGCGTCGCTCTCAGTCAACCTTCGGCCACCCGCGCCGCTTGGCCGGGCGCCCCCCCCCGCTGCGCCCCCTGCTGCGCTGGCGGCGCTCAGCGGGTCTGCGATCGGCACCGCCATCCGTTCGGCGATGTCCTTGGCGATTAGGATGCGTGCGGAGAAGCGTACAGCGAGGTTGATTGCATCTGACGGCCGCGCATCCACATCAATGGGCGCCCCCCCGCCTCCAGCTTTGCGCATGTGGACACGTGCGTGATACGTGTTGTTGACAAGGGAATGGATGCGCACAGCTACTACCTGAAGGCAGGAGCCACACTGGAGTACTGCAGGTGTGTCCAAAATGCTGTCAATCACCGGAACAGATGAGCATTCATTGCAGATACCAGTGCTCGCTGGCAAAGCCGGTGTTCAGCAAGATATTCACAGGGCGTGCAATGCACTTGGTTCACCATGCAACCAGACATGAACCAGACCAGATGTAAGAGTGCCAGGCCCAGAACACTGCGCATGTGGGACCAAGCCTCTCATCTTGCAGGTGCAAGCGGATTGTGTTGAGCATTGTAGACGAGACAGGTGTAACACTTCATATACTCTGGTGCATGGTGTGATATCTGCGAGACTGTGCACCAAACTGGCTGATACCATGTGCACGCATCAAGAGGGCATTTTTATGCGTCGTTTTGGGAGGGAACAAGCTCACCAGAGCGCAAGTTGCTGTCCGATACTACCACTGCCTGCCGCCTGCTAACAAGATACGCTGCTTTGGCTCCCTCTTCACCTCAGTCATTGAACAACCCATGCATTCCGATACACTTCAATAGCAACACGTGATGTCCATCAGACATCCACTTCACGGAATGAAATATTTGTTTTTGGTTCAGATAGTGCTAAGTGACTCTACAGATTCCAGTGGCAAATTTCTAGGTTGGCAATCAGCGCGGCACTGAAAAGGAGTGACCACAACCCAAAAGGCGCGCAATCCAGTGTCCAGCCGGATAGACACGATATAGGTTATGCAGGTTCGGAAGACAAGCGCAGGCATGCACTTGACGCAAACGCCCACAGCAGCAGTTTGTCTGTTCACCAACCGTGCGCTCACAGCGTCAAAAGTTGTCAGCGACAACAAGGCGCACGCACGGGGGAGCGCTAGTGCATCCAGCATTTGTCAAGATATCTTGGAAATAGCAGATCTGTCAAAATAGACCTCTGCCGATCTTTAACGTTGCGTCAGAAGAGTACGACGCAGCGGACTGCGAGAGGTGGTGAAATAGGGCACACCTGGTAGCCGAGAACTGCCACCAAATTCTTGGTCAAATCGTGTGTCAACGGCCTTGCCTGAACATTGAACGACCCATGTTGTAGGTCGATCGAGGAGAGTGCCCACGCAGGGAATGAGGTGTTGATATTCCACTGACACGCACACAATGAACACCCGATCGCGTGCAATTTCAGGAGTACGGCATATCAAACTGCACTCCCTGTTCGATCATGACGTAGTACACTGCGTTGAATTGTGTGCACCGGCGCGTCCTGGTTGAAATTGAAATAATGTCGACATGCAGCTTCAAGGGCAGGTACGGGGTCTCACCACAGGCTTGTTCTGCAGTCCCATCTTCAGCGATGCAGCCTCAGCATCTCCTGTATTGGCATTTTGTTGCTCGGTATCAGATTCCGTCCTCACTGCCGCAGTCACGACGGGGAACAGCGAAACGCACCAACGTAGACCGACAGTATCGTGCCCTTCGCCTCTAGCTTCAAGCCAATGACAGGACCATTTGAAACTGCAGGTGCAGTTTTCACTGCAGGCATATAATCCATGTCATGCTGAGAGATGATGTCGAGGTCCGAAACGAACTCCACGATAGATGCGCTCACCGCTCTCAACATCGGCTGATATGTAATCCGATTCATCAAAGCCAAGATCCCCATTCGCTGCACATGCTATGAGAGTTTCACATCTATGTGTGGGCACAACAGTCGGTCGACTACGCAGGACGAAAATAGACGGGCTTGGTTTCGATGCACGCCCGTTTCGGCGTGGCAGCGTGCTACGCGCGTTAAATACGAAGTTTTGTAAAGTGCAACTCATGACTGGTCCGATGCTGCTGTGGGCAAAGCTCTGCAGAAAATCGGGGATGGCCACAGTACAGCAAGCTGGCAGGGAACGCGCGAGGTCATCTACAAACAACAGGATGTACTGTATAGGTGCTCTTATGCCATATCAAGTTTCGGGTCGGCTTATGATCGTCCAAGCAGATGTGCCATATCCATCGCTCGCTGCTTACTCAGCATAGCCACAATGCATTGCCTGAGCACGGCCCACGCGGCTCCCCATGCCCGCTTGAACGCACGTTGTAGTAAGCATTGCTACACGGAGTTGCAAGCATACCGCCCACAGTCAACGCAAACGCAGGTTTCAAGCTATTGGAGCCCATTCGGTGTATAGTTTTGCACGAGCAACGGTTTTAAAACTCTGCCTCATTCCAGACAATCTGATGCAAAAAAAGTATCCAACAGGGACGTGATTTAGATTCTACAAAGTGAGATTTGTGCATTCGCTGGTGCTCATGTGCCGTTAGCGTGTCATGCAGCTTGGTTACCTTGTCGAACCTTTGGTACATTGCCCTGCGCCAGATCCGACCAACTTGAGGAGGCAGTATGATCAAACACGGAGTAATTAAACATGGTGAGTGTGGCTGTGATCGTGCTTTGTCTCGCCCTGTCGTCAACTTTCGTTGCGGCAGGTCTACATTTTGTTGACGAAGTCTTCAAGGTTGTCCAATTTACGGACCTCCACCTGGGAGAAGGAAAAAGCACAGATGAAGCCACTGTTGCGGTACGATACATGCTGCCTTGTAGTAAATGTGTTCCCTGCTGTTTCAGGCTTGGCACAAGTGACCGAGCACATGCTACCGCTCGTTCATCACTGTGCCTGCTTAATACAATGTCACAGTCCGACATCACTGAAGATTTGTTTGAATTAATGCAGTAAATTGTTCTTGAATGCCGTGTCCTGAATCCACAGGCTACATCGCAACATGCCATGTAGAAAAGCATGACAGTGTCTTTCCATGTGAGCATGACCACAGTCAGTGCTGATTCTATTGGTTAGATGTTGGGATACCTGGGCGGTGATAGCGGGGCATTGTTGTGCTGGTAGATGATCCTGTTCCGGTTTCGAATGCAAATGTTCTCTCTGTCTGAGTGCAGCGCAGATGCCAGACGTCCGCAAAATGACCATTTTTTGCTAGAGTTGACTGCAGGTTATTGATGCTGTCCTGCACACTGAGAGCGATGCAAAGCTTGTCGTGCTGTCTGGAGACATGGTATCAGGATTTAGAAACAAGTACAGCCTTCAAGGCTGGTTTGAGCAAAAGTGCGTGTCTCCTTATCCACTGTGGGCCAATGCTACACTGCTACCGTACAAAGCCTCTGTGATACAGGTACGGGCCACTGTTGTTGACGCTAGCAAGCCATGCGATTCCACACGCAGTTGTGCTTGGGAACCATGACAGCGAAGGGTTGCTTGAAAGAACACAGGTACCGACCATGCATCTAGATGCGTTGATGGGATGTCACAACAGGACCGGACAGGTCGCTAATCGTTATGCCCCGCCGGGTTCCGCGCCTAGTTCCTGTTGCTGTTCAGTGATGTGTACTTGTGCTTGTGATCAGAGAGGTTGACGTGTCAACCGCTCATGTTTGTGGATGTTTGTGTCTGGAACCAGCCTGATGAGCACCCCCGTGCTTTGCCACAGCCTAAGCGCCCCGTGCATGCCCCCATGCAGCCGCTCCAGCTCCTCGCCTACTCTACTTCCTGCATGAGGCTGAGTTGTCTCTTGCAGACCTATGGCCTGTTTGTACACCTTATTGTGAAACAGAACAGATCTTGCCTGCGGGCGTGTCTCGTGATCCCACCTGCTGGTTCATGGTGGTGCATCTGCAGGTCATCAATGTTGACATGTCTGCTGGCCTGCCCTTCAGCCTCTCACAAACGGGGCCTAAGGATCTTACAGGCGCAGGGAACTACTGGCTGGACATCCTACCTTCTGATAGCACGGGCCACACTCCTGCGGCTCGCTTGTGGTTCCTGGACTCCATGTCGAGGGGATGTGCAGGCATTTCTGGGTGGTACTCTATCCCACTCGGTTCTTAAGTCTACTGAGCCTTCAAACCTCTCTGTGATTGCTGCGGCAAGTCCCAGAGGCTCTTTTGGGTTGTTTTCAGCCGGCAACAATCCCAGTTGTTTGGTAGGAGAACCAGCAGCATGCCACGATTTCCTGCTGCAGGGGCTGCGTCGCACCAGACGTGGTGAACTGGGTGCAGAGGCAGGCCAAGATGTTGCCACGGGCGCCTGTGTCTGCAGCGTTTGTGCACATCCCAGTTCCCGAGTTCCTGCAAGCATGGAACTCTGGATCGTCTGTTGGCATGAAGGCTGAAGCCGTCTGCTGCCCGTCGTGCAACTCTGGCGTATACCGGGCACTAGTGTAAGTCTTCCACTGCCGGATGCGCGCTTCCTATTCACAGTTGTGCAAGCCATGTTTGCTTGATTGCTGCCACTGCTGAGCTGATGGCAGTGTTGGCTGTGTGGGAGACATCTGCCTCCGAATGGCCCACCAGCGACCCTGTCACACCCTCAGAGCATTGCCATTGCTGACATGACAGAGCGCTCATGGATGGAGCTGCAACCCTTCACATACCTGTCTGCTTGCCGGCTGTGTAGCCTCAGCTTTACGTTCAAGTTTCTGTGCAGGGATGCTGGTGTCAAGGCAATCTACTCTGGGCACGACCACAGCAATGACTTTGTGGCACACTGGAACGGCACACGCCTTGCATATGGGTGCGCTTGTACTGCTCAGTAGTGCAAATGTTTGCATTCCCTCGCACTGTAGTGCGAAGATGTGCATGCCCTTGCTCGGCAGTGCGCTTGTTTGCGTGCCCTTGCTCGGCGACAGCGTCCAACTAAGCCCGTGACGGCTGCTGCTTCCAGCTTCATCACCTTGATGTGGTGTGATCCTGTGCCACAAACGCCAAGGTCACGTTTCGTGCATTTCAGAGGTTTGACCCGCCTCACAGGTGTGTGGGGGCCATGGTCGTCGTTTGTTTCATCCCAGCCATGTGTGCTCTACAGCGAAGCATGGGCCAAATTGCCGCAGGCAAGTCAGCGAAATCAGAATCAGACCTCAGCAGACGGTCGGGCTCTGCCCGCCAGCCTGTGTGCTTCAGTATATGATAGTGCAATCATGCCTGAATTCTGACTGTGAAGACTGGGCTGGTCATGCCGGAGAGGCTCTCTTTGGCAGCTCTCGCATATCAGATCTTGCATTTGCACACCCCTCGTTTTTTCAGGCTGGCATGTAGGCTGATTCATGGTTATCCAGTAGGCAGTCATGCATAGTCTGCCCGAGCTGCTTCAAGGTTCTGAATCATGCAGAAGGAAGTCCGGCTATGGCAGCTATGGTCCACCACCTGGGTACCAGAAGGGAGCACGAGTGATTGTATTGCGGGAAGGCGAGCCTGCAGACGCTTCAGAAACGTACTTGAGACTTGAAGATGGATCAATCGTCCGGCAACAGCCATCTCGAAAGCCACTGTGGAGGCGCATGCAGTGGTCATGTGAGACCGGTACGATATCCTTACGTTCGGGTGTCAAGTTTCAGCACTTCATGAAACTTCAATTCATACATCAACTGTGCTCTGCACTTTTGTAAAAACATGAGCGCACCGGGTGTCTTCCAGACTGTCTAAGTCGTGTCGTTGAATGGGCTTTGCACACTGATTATGCAGACTGTGGTGTCCCTGCCATGGTGATGACTTGATCCTGGAGTTTTCACATCCGATTCTGAATGTGAGGTTCTGCATCAAGTCACTTTGCAGGTATGTCAATCCGCCGGATGCTGTCCGGGGTAGATGCTGTGGAACACAAGGACAGAGTCGACGTGCGTTTGGGATGGTTTGGCACTTGTAGTGTGACCGAGGCTGAGGCCCCCGCACCACAGCCTGAATTGTGAATCGCAACACTTTGTTGTATACCACATTGGTGCACGTGCCTATGTCGTGTAAATCGTCGTATGTTATGCACGCGAGTGGTGCTCCTAGCAGTGCATCATCTTTATGTGTAACCGATGCTGCGTGTGCATGCTTGCCAGCGCTTTTGAAAGCTTCTCCGTGCTGATCAGTTTCATAACACTTCATGGGAACTTGCGGGATGAAACGTGAAAGTGGTGGCACACAGGGCACTAGCTGAGCACGACCGACGGACAGTGCAGCCAGAAACGGCGGGATGCGTTAAAAATAGTTTGCACGAATGCTACAGCTCTGCATTATCATCCTGGGTTTTCTCTAGAGGTATTTTAAACTTCGAACAAGTGGATGTTAGTGTAGTTTGGGCATCGCGCAGCCGAGGGCACAGGCGTGTCTAGGAGAGGTCCGGGAGGAGTTCAAAACGGTGGCGATCGCATGCCAACAGAGCGGATGCATGAGATGAAACTACTGTCTGTGCCATTCATATTGGATGTACACTGTTGACTACCCCAAATCATGCCTTGATCGACCAGTGCGGGCGTAGATGTTTACTCACACATGCACTGCGATGAACACCTATTTGAAAGCTGAAGAGGCTTGAAGCTGTATGCTTTCCCTGATCCACGTGCAGTTCTTCTTCGATGTCTCAGAGCGAGCCTCAGAGTCCCGAGACAGAGGCTCAGCAGGCATCCAAACGGTCAGCCAAGGTTGGAGTAGCGGATGTAGCTCGCCGCGTCACAAAGAACGCCATTGATTCTTCACAATCCGATGAGTTGGAGGCCTCGCCATCTTGCGCGTCCGCAAGTGACGGTGTTGCGGATGGGTGCCGTCAGTGCTCGTCTCTCGAGGTGGCGCTGGTGCGTAGGCTGTTCAGCAGCGGACGCACTGAAGACGCTCGAAACCTGTTAGAAGAATTAAGAAACTCCACAGATGCATCAGATGAGACCGAGCTCTTGCTCGGCGAGCTGCTCCTTGCGGAAGGCAAGGTCAGCGAGGCCACGGCGTGTTTCCTCGGATTGCTAGCTGACAATCCCAACTGCGTGCCAGCGCTCAAAGCAGTAATTCAGCTGCATAGGCGGTCGGGAGACCTTGAGCGGGCTGTAGAGGTGCGAATACCTGGCCGGCAGCTGAGCAAAACCTAGTGCAAGTGGCACCCTCGCGTTGCATCCATGGGGTAATGTCACCATAACCGGCAGCACCGACAAGTTAACACACTGTACGCAGGTCGCTTACAAGCTTTTCGCCCTAGCGTCGGACCGGCAAGATGTAGACCTTTCGGTGTTCTGTGCCGGAGTTGTGGTGGACCTGGGAATCTTGCGCCAGGCTCAAGGGGACCTAAGTAGATCAGTCGAGCTGTACTCGGAAGCCCTGCTCATGCACGCATCCCACGAAGCCGCTCTGTTTCAGATGGGCACGCTCGCCGTCGCACAGGGCAAACGTGATGACGCCAAGTTTCTGTACAGACGAGCTGTGGAGAGTAGTCCTGGGCATGTACAGGTCTGTGCCTCTGCAGCCTGACTTCAATGTGCTGCCTGACTATCACCCGCCGACCACGGTGTCGCTTCCACGCCTACATGCTCCGTTTGATTGATCCGCAGTATTATACAGGCATGCCCCTGCGAGTACACCAGACCCCCTGTATCGCCACACGTCCACCCACGTGCTGTGTAACTTCACCTCCCCATGCACACGATCTCTGCACCATGTTTGCGTGCCTGTGTTGGTTGAGTCCGAATACAGGAATGTGATGAGGCGATCGGCAGTACGCAGCAACGGGCCGCCCGTGGCCAGACCATCCATTCGGGGGGATTATGTCGCCACTTTTGGCACACATACGTGACATCTGGCATGAACTAGCGTTGAAGCTGACGCTTTTGTTGCGACTTGTTGAGCCCTGTTCAGCCATGGGATCATGCTTTGCTGTTGATGCAGGCTCTCACAAACCTTGGTGTGCTTTTGAAACAAGATGGACAGGTGGGGGAGGCTCAGGCCGTGCTGCAGCAGGCCCTGACAAACGCTCCCAACGACCGCCACGTCCTGAAAAATCTCTCTGCGCTATACGTGCTCCTCGGCAATCAAGCCGGCGGCTCCACCCTCGACACTGCTACCGACGGCATCAGCAGCGGCGGCGCCCGTGCCAGTATGGACGGCCACCCGCGCAGCTCCAGCAGCGGCAGCCCCTGTAGACACGCTGCCGGTGACACCGACGGGCCCCCTGTAGCCACGTCGGTGTCACGAGTGGACAACGATGCCGCGTCGGAGGAGTCAGCGCAGACAGAGCGTCCAGGGGAGGAAGACGAGGGAGTTGAGGAGATTGCCAAGGACACGCAAGGCGCTGTGCGTGCGGCGTACCTGCGCGCGCTCGCCTATGACCCGACTAACGCAGACGCTCTGTACAATCTGGGGGTGTTGGAGGCCGCCGTGGAGGCGTGGGAGGCCGCGTTGTTCTATTACCAGACGTGCGTACGGCTACACCCGCAGCACAGCATGTCGTGGAACAACCTCGGGGTTGTTTATCAGCGCGTGGAGAACGTGCCGGCGGCGATCGAGTGCTACGAGGCGGCGGTTGCGACGCGGCCGGACTTCTGGCTGAGCCTGAACAACCTCGGCGTCATCTGCACGATGCAGGGCCACACGGCACGCGCGCAGCGCTACCTGCGAGCGGCCATCGCTGCGAATCCGGAATACGCCGAAGCGCACAACAACATGGGCGTGCTGCTGCGGGACCTCGGCATGGTGGCTGAGGTGCGCTTCCGGCCTGCTATGGTTGCGTGCATGTTTAGGGTTGCATGCATCAGCGATGCGATGGCTCGGCGCTTTCACAGCCGGTCATTCAGATGGGTTTAGAAAGCGGTAGCTACCACATGGGCTGCCGGTCGCGGTCACTTTCCACACAAATGCTGCGCTGGCGGCACGTCATGAACATATCGTTGCAGAAAGCTGTGCCAGTGTGCGAGTGCGTTTGCGTGCATGCTCTGTTGATGGCGGCTGGTTGTCAGCACCGCCCTCGTCCCAGCACAATGCTCACCCGCTCACCTCGCACAAGCACCACACCAGAAGTTTCTGAATCCAAGTTTCAGGATTTTACGCATCGGATGATACCGCAAATTGTGCACTGCTCATGCTAGCGTGTCATGTGGACCACCCTGGATCGCAGCCGCAAGCTCCGCTGCCGTGGACCAGGGCCGCTTGCCAGGTCCACGGTGTGGCCTAGTGTTGCCGTCTGTCCTGGTTCTGTATCATAGTCCCGCCTGGCGTCCTTAGTCAGCTGAGCGCGTCGGCCATGCGCGCAGGCGATCCGGTGCTACGAGCAATGCATGCGCCTCTGCCCGACGTCCCCCAACGCGTTCCAGAACCACCTGCTCGCCCTCAACTACCTGAATGGCGGCGAGGAGCCACATGTGAGCGCCGCCCATGCCGAGTGGGGCGCCGCGTTTGCGGCGCAAGTGCAGCCGCTGCCGCCGCCCGACCGGGGGACGTGGCCGCCGCTCGCGGGCCGCCGCCTCCGCGTCGGGTACATCTCCCCGGACCTGTACCGGCACTCCGTGTCGTACTTCGCGGAGGCGCCGCTGCACTTCCATGACCGGTCTCGTATCGAGGTGTGCACCGACCCTACCTTGCCATCATGATGTAAAACAAATCACACACGCCCGTCTGAGAGCTTCGTATCGGTAGTTTAGATAGAGCAGTGTTGGGCGTTCAAGAGACAATCGTGCTTCCTGGGTAGGCTGTGTGGGTCTGCTGAGGAGTTTGCCAAGGGGCCTCAGGTTCCCAGAACAGCCATTCACTTCCGCTGTGCCTGCCGCCGGCGTCACAGTGCCATGTAACTACCCTAGTGCCATGTAACTACCCTAGCGTGAACTGCGGTCGGCGTGGGATACGGATGTAGAGGGCTCTCACGCAAGCCATGCCCGTGGAGGGGTGCCAGCCGTGCGCGATGCTCGCACTGGCGGTGCACAGTACTCTGCCACAATACTCTGCAACTGGAGGCCATCACAAGAGTCGGTGATGAGCCGCAAGTGTGGGGGAACACTCTGGATGATCCCTGCATTCCCACTGGGTATCCAGGACGCCTGTGCGTCCATGAGCGCAGCCGCCCCTAACCCCTGGTCACCTGCAATGACAACCACAGCGCCAAATGCATTGACGTCGTCATCAGCACGCACGGCTGATGAACACGCGCCGGTTTGCAAATGCCGCCACTGTCCGCTGCATGCGCCTCCAGTGTCCGGAGGCTCGTCAGGAACAGTGTTGCCGCGCTCCGGGATGGGCCAGTGTCGCATGATCAGTGAGAGAGCATCATGTAGAGTGATGGCCCCAAAGCGACAAGGCCGCCTGTTTAACCGCTCGTGCTCCCCTGGCTGCATGTGGGGTGTGTGCGTGGTCGTTAGAGGCTGCGTTCAACAGGCCTCCGGCATTGCTTGATGGCACTGCGAGGCGGTCAATGAGCGTGGATGTGACAGAGAACCGCGGCTCGACATTGCTGCAAGCAGAGCAACGGCATCGCCCTCACACGTGAGCACACGGGCGGGCTGTACCAGCACTGGCCACGTCGCTTGACACAGAAAATCGGGGCATGCGTTGTAGGCAGTGTGCCGTGATTGATGACACATGGTGAAACGCGACGTCCTACCCACGAACTGGGCACCAATGGTGCTGCCCCTCACGCGATCGCCGTACGTGCGGGTTGCCGAGAAGCATCCGGCAACGGTGCCGCAGGCAGAATGCGGGCATGTTGCACAAGTGGCAGCCGTGCGTGTAGGTTTTTGTGTACTGCGTGACGCCCCGCCGCGACGCCAAGTCGGCGTACCTGCGCGCAGATGCGGAGGCTGCCGGGTGCACGTGGCGCAGCGTCGCGGCCGCCGGCGAGCGCGCGCTCGCAGACACCATCCGCCGCGACGGCGTCGACGTCCTCATCGAGCTCACCGGGCACACCGCACACAACCGCCTCGGCGTGATGCGGTACCGGCCGGCGCCGGTGCAGATGACGTGGATCGGCTACCCGAACTCGACGGGCCTCGCGGATGTGGACTACCGCATCACGGACTCGGTGTCGGACCCTGTGGACACCGCGCAGACGTACGTGGAGGAGCTGCTGCGGCTGCCGGGCTGCTTCCTGTGCTACACGCCGATGCGGCAGCCCCCAGAGGTCGCGGCGGCGCCGTGTCTGCGGCACGGGTACGTGACGTTCGGATCGTTCAACGCAATGGCCAAGGTGACGGACGAAGTGCTTGACGTGCGCACCTCCCCTCTTGGAACACCCCCCCCCCACAGCTGAGCAGGCGTTTCACGCGCTGCCGGTGGCAGGTAGGGCGGGGTGTGGCTGTGGTGTGCGGAGTGATGTTGTGCACCCCAGCGCGGAGGGACCCTGCTGACGCGAAGCTGGCAGTGACTGTGTGCGGCTCTTGACTGCTTGTGTCTCACAACGACGGCGCAGCGGCACCGGGCTCTTTGCCGCTGCGGTGCGGAGCTGCCGCTGGTGTGCAGCCCATGGCATTCGGCCGTTGCCATGGTAGCTTGCATCCTTTTGGTGACATCTACCGGTGCGCCGCCTGTCGGTGTCGTGGTACAATCAGGAATTGGAGTGATGCGGGTGCACCTGCGAGAAGGCGTGTTCTTCCGTAACGGGTGCGCGTGCAAGACGGGAGCTAGAATGTTCCACGGAGGACTCCGGGAGGAGTGGGTATGTGTGCGTCTGACAGATACAAATCGGATTCGGCCGAGTCAGTGTGAGGCTG
Source organism: Ulva armoricana (assembly GCA_032360965.1). Taxonomy (NCBI): domain Eukaryota; kingdom Viridiplantae; phylum Chlorophyta; class Ulvophyceae; order Ulvales; family Ulvaceae; genus Ulva; species Ulva armoricana. The sequence goes on from JAUMHO010000011.1 coordinate 22,688, forward strand.
TGAAGTCTGCAGTGCTGTGCATTGACAATGCTGTTAGGAATCAATGCTGTCAGGGGAACATCCTGACCGCGAGCTGCACGGCTCAGTGCAAGCAGACGTGGTAGCGAGGACGCAACAGTCTCGTGTGCATATTGCGAGGTGAGGGTGGCTGTGGGGTTCAGGTGTGGTGCGAAATCCTCCAGGCGGTGCCGCGGTCTCGCCTCGTGCTCAAGAACAAGCCCTTCCTGTGCCCGGAGACGCAGCAGCTGTGGCTGAAGCGGTTCACGGCGCGCGGCGTCGCCGGCTGGCGCGTCGACCTGCTGCCCCTCACCGCTGGTACCGGGGACCACCTTGGCCAGTACGCTATGATGGACATCGCCCTCGACCCGTGGCCCTACGCTGGTGCGCCCCTCTGCTGCCGGCCTGCCTTCCCACCTGCCTTCACACCCGAATGGCACCACCAGTGCCGGCTGTCTGGGGGTGGCCGCCCCGAAGCGCAGTCCTGGTGCTGCTGTGTTTACTCCTGACCCTCCATCGCAATCAAGGGCCTTCAGACCAGGCGACCAGTGAATGAGGGGCATTCATGTATGGGCTGCACTGCAAGGTATTGCCACAGGGCCAAGGCCGATACGTCTATCCCACCCCGCACTCGATCTGGCGCCGGCAGCTGTCTGGACCTCGTAAATGGCAACTGTGTGACTCAACCGGGCGTGGCCTGCGCTGCGATGCCCGGATCTTTGTCACAATGCCCTGTCAACAGTCGGTCACCCAGGGCCATGCTTGCCTGTTGAGACCGGTATCATGCTGTGTGTGCTGTGTGCGGACTGCCCGGCTTGCTGCATCGCTCCGAAGGGCGCTCAGCGTCTATGACAGTCCTGTTGCATCAGCATTGCAGCAGCACCCGTCGCTGTGGCTGTGGATGGCCTTCCCTGGCGCACCAAGGCCCCCAAACGAACGCCTCCATTATCCAAACGCCACCACACCGCTGCCAGCTGCCCCGCGGTGGAGGAAGCGGCCTGAATCCACCGCTTCACATGAAGTTGCATCAGGGCTGTGCCTAGCATAATACATGCATGACTCATGTGCCTGGGAGCATGTGCACCTGTTGGTGCCGCCCTCATGGCACTCTTATCTTGCTACTCCTCACAGGATCCAGTCCTCTCTTTCCATTTTACAGCGTCACTGGTCATATTTCGTGCTGATGATCTGTTGACTCATGTTCTCTGAACACACTGCCACCGTGGTGCACTGCCCCTCTCACACCCACCTGCCCTGCCACCTTCACTGCCACTCACCCTACCTCCCATCAGCTCATTTGTGAGCACTCGCACTACCTCGAGTGGTGCTTGCCGCTTCATGCCCTCTCGGTGCAGGTGCGCTCGCATTGCGCATGCCAGAGTCACGAGACACAGAACAGCCTCATCACACGCACCCTCTCCCCATACACTGCGTCACATGAGACCGCGCTTGTGCACAGCCTCGGTTTTTCCCAGTCCCCCGCGACCGCTGATCGGTGCTGTGCGTGTCCACAGGCACCACCACCACCTGTGAGGCCATCTTCATGGGCGTCCCTGTGGTCACCCTCAGCGGCGCCTGCCACGCACACAACGTCGGGCGGTCACTGCTCACCGCTATCGGCATCGATGCCGACTGGGTCTGCAGCAGCCGCGAGGAGTACGTGGCGACCGCGGCGCACTGGGCAGGCGCCCCGGCCGCACTCGCGCGCGTCCGGGCGGAGCTGCGGGACCGCATGCTCGAGTCGCCGCTGTGCGACGCGGCCGCGTTCCTGCCGGGCCTGGAGCGGGAGCTGGAGGCGCGCTTCCACCGCTGGGAGGCCGGGCCGGCGGCCGCGCCGGGTGAGGGCGCCCCAGAGGGGTCCCCTCGTGCGCTTGCCAAAACGGCGAGTGCGCAGTGATCGCCGCTCGCCGACCTCCGCTCCGAGAAGGGTCCGCTAGCATGTCCACACATTGTCCACACCGTTGTCCCGGCTGAAGGTGTGCATCAGGTGCAGTGATCGGTGTGTGCGGGTTTGCATCAGTGTCCAGTGGTGCACCTGTAGACATGTGGTGGATCGGAAGGCCGTTTGAATTCCATGCTGAGGTTAAGGGGGCGCAAGGGTGGGTTTGCTCCACAGGGAAGCTGTGTGGGCCTGTGCTCGGCAGCACTGATCATGCTGTGCGGTGGCATGCTGCGCCAGGCGGCATGCTGCGCCAGGCGGCATGCTGCGCCAAGCGGCATGCTGCGCCAGGCGGCACCAAGAAAGCGGCACCAAGAAAGCGGCTGCGCACAGATGTGCCGCGTGGGGAGGGGTGTCGCACACCAGCTGCGCGTTCGAGCGGTGGCGTTGTGTGTAAGTCGCACATGGTGCTCTGGAGCGCCACAGCGCGTGCTTGCGTGGTGTGACGTGAACGGCACACTTGCGTACGCATGGAGACAGCTCGAGACAGCTCTACAGCACGAGTGTTTGAAACCACGGAATCCTCATTGCCGAGTTCATCTGTGAAGAATTGTGCCAGGCGGTGTGTCTGTCAGCATGCTAGGCACTCAGGCAAGTGAGGCCGGTGCTTTTCGATCACCCACCAACAAAGCATCAGTGATAGAGTCCCTGGGTGCAAACCGCTGTTCCAGGTAATCAGTATCCGAGCCTGGCGACTTTTCGGCTAGCACTGCCGTATCTGGTCAACCTGCAGGGTGCTGAAGAGGCCTCTCGTCCCTTGTGACAGCAACTGACCAGGCTGGCATGTGAACAGCATGGCTAGTGAGTCCGGGCCAAGCGTGTAGCTTGCCTTTTGCACCGACACAAACGATTCAGCTTGGCAGATCCACAAAGAAGTCCGCGGTGGACTTGCCCTACACATGGCACTCTGTTGCTGGATGGTCAACCTCAAGCATCAAGTGTGCTAGGCACCCGGCAGGCGGAGTCCAACACCATGCTGAGACGTAATGAGGGGTATGGAACTGTGTCTACTGCGCTGTTACAGACGTGGCTGTGTGGGGTGAGAGGACACTTCCCACCACCCTGGCACTAACACTCGCACGTTCAACTTGCCTAAACAACACGAAAGCAGAAGCTACTTGCAAATCCCTAGAATGCATCAGTTCGGATGTAGCACACTTCCGATATATATGCAACGCAGCAGTGGGCCTGGCAACCGACGGTCGCTGGCCACACAGTCGTTTCCCTTCAAAACCCACCACCCATCTTGGAGTGCGACGCCCACAGCCATGCCACATCAGGCTTGCGAAGGTATGCACAGAGTGCAACAGCAGTGCATACCTCTGCTAGGTGCAGTCACCCTTCTGGGATCACAGTGCAATCTGCCACTCTCCTAGCTTGGCGCTGGCTCTCGCACAAAACCTGCTGTTCATGTCAATAACAACACACCACAACCCCACGATACACTCGTGCATCGCCCACATTTACTGAAGCCACATTTTCCTGCCCACATCCGCCCAAAAGCATGCCAGGGCTCTCGCTCAGGAAGAAGTAATATAAAATATAGATCAATCAAAAGCACGAGATCGACAGCCGCGCACCCCTAGCAGCATGAAGGACGCGTGCGACGGCTGCCGGTCAGATCGTTGATACGCCAAGTGGCACTAAAACTAAACTGCCATGCGGGGGTGTGCAATCAGCACCCAGCAAACTGTACAGCACGGCGCCGCCTGTGCCGCGTGGCCCCTTTAAGCAGCAGACACACGCAGGAGCTGCATAGAATCCCTGTCAGGCAGGAATTGTGCTTCTGAAGGCCGCGGTGAATGTGGTCGAGCCGTCGGCTTCAGCCGACGCCGTGCCATTGACGGAGCGTTCCGTCCGGCTCGGCAAGCGTCCGCGGCGCCCCATCGGCCGCCCCATCATGCGCCGGCGCCGGCTCGCCTGGCAGAGCCGCGACGTCTGCTGCGATATGAACCCGCGGCACGAGCTCTCGTCCGCGATGATCAGCTCCGCGGCGTGCTCTGCGAGCGAGTACACAGTGCCCATCAGGCCGGAACTGCTGGGGAGCTGCGGGATTACAGAGGCGTCGACGACGCGGAGGCCGTCGACGCCGAGCACCCGGAACTCCCCGTCGACCACCTCCCCCACCGGACACCCCGCCGCGAAGTGGTACGAGTTCATGCTTGTGGTGCGCACGTGTGACTCATTCACCTCTGGGATCCCCGGGAGCGTGTTGATCATGTCGAGCTCCGGCCGGATGGTGTCTGTGGCGGCGTTCAGCCGCGTGAGGCACCGCACGAGATCCCGCACTTCTTGGGGGTCGCTGAGGAGGTTGAGTTTGACGTCAGGGGGGGTAGAGGGGTCGCGCGCGGTGGCGGCTGTGATGGCGAGGGTGCCGCGCGAGATCGCGGCCGGGACGGCGATGATGGCAAAGGCGGAGTTGTCGAGGTTCGTGGAGCCGATGGCGACGGTGCCGCCGACGATGCACCGTTCGGCGGGGAGGTGGCCGACGAGGCCGGAGATGGCGATGCCGAGGACGCCGCCGTCTCCGCGGCGGAACTGCTCGCGGGCGGCGCTCGAGAAGATGACACTGCTGTTGGCCTCCGGAGCACGCGTCACGTTGTATATGTCGATCAGCTGCGCCACCACGCGGCCCTGCACCGCGTCGCCGCTTCCTGAGGGAGTCGTGTGGCGTTTGCGAACAATGGCAGCGGTGCGTGGCTTCTACAGCCAGATATCTACAGCGGGACAATTCCCGACAACTAGCCCCCCCCCAGAGCCCTCTATCAAAGCTCTCTGATTGCCCAGCGCTGCTGCGCAGGCCAGTTGCAGCCTCTGTGCGTCAGCTACAGGTTCCCGAAGATGTGCGGCCGTATGCATGCACGCAGTCTGTCCAGCGACGCGATGGTGCTGGTGTGGACTTGGAGCGGATGACCGCAGCTGCCAGGTACGCCGTGAAGTGGCATGTATGGGGGGCCGTGTGCCTGCGATGGTGTAGGATGCATGCAGGCAGTGGCAGTACAGGGCAGCCGGGGCGTTTTGATACAACCAAACTGAGTTGTTGCGTCATAGTAGAGTGGAGTCTCCCCGGAAATTAAGCAATGGCACGGATGGCTGGTAACGTTCACGGGGGCGCGCCTGCACGGCTTGGCCGACGGGGAGGTCCTGCACGAGGGGCACGCCGACGGTGGCCAGGAGGGCGACGGGGCCGATGCCGGAGAGCTGCAGCAGCTTGGGCGACCCGTACGGCCCCGCCGCACTGATGACCTCCCGCTTCGCCAGCATGAACCTCTCCTGCCGCCCCTCCGGCTCGTCCGTCTTCCTGCAGATGGCCACCATGCCGTTGTGACACTGTGCCGCATTTACATTTACATTTACACTGTGCCGCACAGCGAGATGTACTGTTGCGCAGTTCTTCATACTGTGCAACCTGGCCCCAGCATTGCGCGGGTGCATGGCTGCCTGTGCAGCTGTGAGCGTGGGGACAAGATCACGCACTGCGACAAGGTAGCAAGCACGAGGCAGCCCGCGTTGCGGGTTACTTCGTGTGCATGGCGCATGCTGCTACCGCTTGGCCGGGTCTATGCAGAGGCGGCGTGTGGTGGGGCGGGGGGGCACCACGTGGACCAGCAGCTGATCCCTCAATGCCATTGCCACATTCATGTTCGTGGTGGACGGTATCTGGCGACTCTCATAGTTCGCATCGCTCCCTGTTTGCCGATCTGGCCCACCGCCATCCGGCAGTTGTACATGCGGAGGGAGAAGGCGACGTGGTCATACACACATGCATGATGCGGCCGCCGCCGTGCCTCCCGTTGTTGCAACGCGTAAACGCTGCGGGCACCGCTGTGGTCAGCGTGACACGATGCCGCCAGCGGCGCAGCGTCGGCGGCCACGTTGGATGCATGGGGAGCGCACAGGTAGTCGACGCCGGTGGCGCGGTTGCCCTCGACCACGACCCTCGTCACCACCGCCGCCTGCACGACCACGAGGTTGGTGCGGCACGCCCCATTCCGCACCGGCTCGAGGTACGCGGTGCAGGAGTCCCGACGCCGCCCTTTGGGGTCGGCTGAGACGGGGTTATATGCGGCAAAGGTCGGTTTGGTGGGTGTAAGGGAGAGCGGGTCGACGTCGGTGGGGATGCCGACGGCGCGAGCACCCCGCAGCCACTGCGGGATGTACTGCTGCTGCAGGTCCTCCGGCGGCACGGCGACGCCGACGGTGGCCGCCGCGTTCGCGTAGTGCCTCGCCGCTGTGGATACGGTGAGCCCTGCAAGTGGGCGCCGGCGGCGTCGGCGGCCTCGCGCGACCATGCATGGCGGGATTCAACCCCGCAGCGGCGAAACAACAGGTCGGATGTGTCCGTCTCGTTCCCCGGCTGCCGAGGCCTGCAAACGGTGAGCGGCCGGGACTCGGTGTGAGGCGGCGGGGCGCACCGGTGAAGCCCCAGCCGGCCACCTCCTCAAGGCTGGGGGTCGTCCACTGTCCGGCGTTGATGGCACTGGAGCCGCCGAGAGTCGCGCCGGTGAGGATGTCGAGCGAGCGGCCGCTGAGGCCGTCATCGGGGGCGCTCTTGAACGCCTCGGTCAACTCGGGGTCCGTCCACGCCTCGCCGGCGAGGCGCACCTGCTGCACGAGGGAGTTCTGGGCGGGGGTGCGGGGGGCGCCGCGCTCGAGGAGCGTGATGGTCGCGTGGGGGAGCGCCTCGCACAGCCGCGCCGCGAGCACACAGCCCGACGTGCCGCCGCCGACGATGACGTAATCAGAGGAGAGGGGGGGGGGCTGCTCGCGACTGCCGCCTGTGTCTGCGGCCGCATGGGGGCATGGTGCGATGGCCAGCACCACCAGCAGGGCTGCAAGGCCCATGGCTGCCTGCACACCGGCACGGGGTTGCCGAGCCCAACGCCGCACAACGCCGCCTGCACACTGGCTGTTGTTACAGAAGAGTACACGGGCAGAACCACGGAGTGGACCAGTTCTTGGAAGCATGCCACAACAGCAGCGCCGGCTCACTTGCGCAGGCTGCCTTCCACGGGTCATGCTGGAAGCTAGCACAGCTGTGGTGCCCGTGTAGAGGTGGGCAGTTTCTAGAGGTTGAGTACAGGTTGAGTACAGGTACATGTATAGCATGGCCGTCTGCGCTGCGGGTGTGGGGCGAGTGATTCAATGAGTGTCTGGCCGTAAGGAGAGTTGCATTGCAGCGGGTACAGTCCAGGTTCTGAGTCGATTGTGAACATGCCTGCTACGAGGACCGTCGGTCAGGTTGATCTGAGAATGGCGCTACGTGGAGCAAGCATGGGTAGCTCCGTATTCAGATCGAGGATGAAAGTGTAGATAAGCAGTGATCCGACTATGGGGACCTGGTCAGGAACCACACGCTTATGTCAGCATAAACGTTAATCGAGCGTGATCGGCGCTGCGCATTTTACCTGTGCCTCAGGCCGATGCATGTGACTGGGCACAGGCTGGTCAGTGTGCACACTGGACTGGAATTCAGCTCCCGCTTACATGAGGAGATCTTTGCCAGTGGGGTGAGCAACTGCTGAATTCACGTGGTGCTGTATCCACACGCAGTGGCCAGTTTTCTGGGGATCAGACCTTACAAGTATGCCCTAATTGCTGGGTTTGGGAGGTGTGATAAATTGAGCACTGCCTACATGTAATGGCAGAGGTGCAGCATGTCTGTGGGTTCACCCTGATGCGTTGATTTCAGCAAACCGCTTGTTCATAGATTTCATGCTCTGATGTCTGCTTCAGGCATTTATCCTCTGGGCATTTATCCATACAAACGAGTTGCCCACCAGCTGCAGGAATCATCTGTCCAGTGCACAGCATGGTCTGAGACTGTGCATGTAATGAAGTGGCATGACAAGATGCACCCTTCAGAGGATTGGATTGGCCTAGGCTGATCTCAGATTTCCAGAAGGTGCTATGCAGTGAAGAAGCTGCTCTTTCCACTAGGGATACTGACAGACTCTCGTGGATCCGAACACAGAGATGTACACAGCTCCTGCGCCTTCTCGAATCCAAAATCAGGAAACCTAGTTCAAGCTGCCTTGTGTACCGGATGAGCGATGTCAATTCAAACCCACACCTGGTGAACGCACAACTGTTGGACTGACACCCAATCAGTTGTTGGTAACACCACGAACATGCGTTAGAGCAGTGATTGGCATGTGTCGCAGCATCCGGTTCACTGCGGATGTCAGCTGTGTGGGCAAGAGAGGAACGTCGTGTTGACCGGTGTTGACGAATGTCCTGGAGATGATGCCTGGCACAGAATAAAAATTTGGCATTTTAGACACGTGACTCTTGAAAATGTTGAGGTGGTGGCCAGCAAGAACTTACGCCACATGGCGTCAATCCTTCCATCGTGACGATGGGAATCGCCATACACAGCGGCGACAGGTGATCAACACCTGCGCATGCCAGCGACACAGACGCAGCGTCAACATGCCAGCGACACAGACGCATCGCAGCGGACATGAAATGCTTGATGGAACCAGCGCCTGATCGAAATGCGTATGATGCAGATGTACCACCACGGTGGTGCGCGATGGAAGCTACTGCTACGTTTGCGCATCGCAACGGTACGTGCCCTGGCCACGATCTCAACCCATTTGCCACAGACGCCAATCAGCAGCCCTTCTGTATTTTAGGTGAGAGTACAGGCACAATTTGTCTGCCAGGGAGCGTGTGCCATAGTTTGGAGCTCCGTTGAAGAAGCACCTGTGATGAAGGAAGAAGCGGCGATGAGCAAGAATGGAACACGTCCAATAGACAGTCCTTGTCAAGTAAGCGTGGAAATTTCAGAAGAGTTTCGTTTCGGAATTTCACCGGGGTGAACGTCCTACCGGGACGACACGAACAAACTTGTCCGGCCTGCCTCAGAGCGCACGGGCAAGTTGCCGCACGCAAGGCCTGCCAGTGGAAAAGATTTGCCAAATGAGGCAAGACCACCGTCGGCCAGACCGCATATTCACTTCAGCATGGCCAGTTCTGCTGGTAAAGAGTCCGCGTTCAAGCTGATGCTCATCGCGGTGCCTTGAACGAGTGTGGACAGAGGACGCGGTGTGCGCATGATCGTCATCAATGAGTAAATTCAACCATAGAGATTGCACACCTTTCACGATGTCAACTGTTGGTGCTGCAGACGCCCTGTGCGCCAGTGATGTTGTCCAACCTCTAGACAATCCGAGACAGCCGATACTGGTGCGGTACGCAGTCGTGTGTTACACGGAGAGTAGCAACCGGAATCGTGTATATTTGGGGCGCATCGGTCCACGAACTCAGCAGCAGGCGTAGCCAGGATTAGCGTATCCCGCTGAAGTGCGCTGGCGTTTCAACTGGGCGCACTGTGCGTGTGTTTCATGAATCGATGGACGGGCAGCATGTCGCCTGGGCAGGTCGGTTATGTACATGCACCATCCCATGTGCAACTGCTTCTGAGGTAGCCGCAGGCAACTGCTGACACCGCATCTGGAGAGAGCCCTTGTCAGGATATCGATGTCGGCGGGGCGCTACAGGCGGCCACGCGGCCACGTACCCGGAGGAACTGCAGCGCTCACGCAGCTGCGACAGACCGCGCGCATCGTTGAATGCAGCGTGCTCATTCCAATTACACCGGCAGGGTCTGCAGGCAGTGCACCGCGTTGCGGCGGTGTGCATAGCGATGTGCGACGCTAGCACTTACGTGGTTCCTACACCACGGTGACGTAGCTCCGAACGCGTCGAACTGCACAGCAGTTGCGCCACAAGCGCTCGATGCCATTGAATCGAGACGCCGTCACATGGTGTACGCCAATGCCGCACAATATGCATCACATGATGCTAACGGGTCTGGAACTTCGCATGGATATACATGGGCATCATGTGCATGGCGTGAATGCAAACAGCGACAAGGATCGCCATGGTCATCTCAGGCGGTCTCCCAACGGATACTTGTATTAAAGACTGGATCGAATTCTGATACATTGCGTAATCTTGGGTCGGCTGCGCGCCGCATGCGGTGCGGACCTGTCTCTTTGTCGATGATAATATTGCAGGGGCTACCATATCATGCATGGTGCAGCATCACACCGCGTGCGGGCTCGTAGGCGTCAGGTAACGGCCATCACGGCAATCATCTTGCTGGCAACGACTGCTCCCTGACAACCCTTAAGCAGCGCCCCACAGCGCGCGACGGGCGGGCCACCCTGCCCCCCGTGCGAAATCCCATGCATGCGCGGTCTTGTTCGACATGGAGCATGGCATTCGTTGTGCGTCGTTCGGTCTGCTCGCATCTCCCTGTCGCCCGTCAACACCTTCCAATGTCCAGTGGTCGGAGGACGGTATAAAAGCTGACCCCTTCTTCGGAAGGTCTTGGGTTCGATTCCGCGTGCCCCCCTGGGTTTCGAACACAATCGCGCGCGACCACCTCGCTTAGCACAGGAGGAGGCCCTGTGAGTTGCGTGCGGTTGTCTGAGGGGGGGTTCCAGGTGGTTTACCCCCTTGGCCCGTGGTCCCGGTCATCCGGAGATGTCAAGGTCCTTGTAGGATACGGCGAGTAAGTGTCACATTTACATCTACATTTTCATTTACACCTCGTCGACATGTCCAGCTGCGGACGTCTTGTGGTTTCACAGACAGCATGCAACAATGACTTACGCAAAAGTGCACCCTGGATCCCCATAATTATATATATATACACTTCACAGCTTGAACCTGACTAGCATCAAACTCGCACGTCGATCAAGCTTCCGGCCGCAGTGCGGCTTGGAATGTTCCAGGTGCAATGCAGCTTGAAGGCCGACCACATAAACACACGAACGTTAACGTAGTATCATGAGTACATTCTGTACACACGACCCACAGCAGTATTGGGCGGTCGATGCGATTTTCCAGGGTCTAGCGCCAGAAACATGTGCACAGCAGACAAAACAAAGCTTCTGCTTCAATAAGGATCACAACATCATGATTGCCCAACACGCGGAGGAGAGTGCACTCTGCTCCAGCAACGCTATCATCATTGTATGAAATGATCCTGTTTCTGAGTGCCACACTATCTGACCATGCGGCGTCGTCCTACAGATGCATGCAGATCTGTAGACACTGTGCCAGAAATGCATGCTAGGGGAACTGAGTCCAGACTAAGTCCAGTGGTGGATGATCGCTTGTGTAAGGCAGTCGCATGCATCCTGCACAACTGACATTCTGGCGCAGATGACTGCTCAATCTGGCGGGGCGCTTGAGCATGTTGGCGTCTGATGTCACAAGAGTCACGAACCCACAGCTCCATCTCCCTGCCCTCATCACTCAAAGCATCGACTGTACATGTAAATGTAAACGGGAAACTTGCTCACCCTTCCCTCCGGATAACCGCCCGGAACCCTCCTCAGGCAACCACACACAATGCACAGGGCCTCCTCCTGTGCTAAGCGAGGTGATCGCGTGCGACTGTGTTCGAGACACTCTGGCAGTTGCCTGTAACTGTAAATGTAAATGTGACACTTACATTGTGTGCTGATGGTGTGTGGTGTGCAAGTTCGAGGCGGCGAATTGCACTGACTGTGCGTATATGTACTTGTGCGTGTGTGCTTTGCAGGTGCAGCATCTGTGTGTGGATGAACGTATGTATGTATGATTACATCGCCGTATCCATAAGGACATTGAACGTGGCTACCACTGAGCTTACGCTGCTGCTGTTTGATTCCAGGACTTGGTCCACTTTGTGGTTTTGCCCTTGTACTCTTTTGTAACTACTTGTGCGTGTATGTACTTGTGCAGGGGTGATATGGCCGATGCCTGTTTAGGTATGGCGTGATTCTCAATCCTCTTTGTTTGTTTTTTAGTTACATCGAAGAGGGGCACGGTCACAGGTGCATCACGCAACAGCGTACAAGTCTCGAATCAGACCACCCAATCACACATCCTCTGCATACGTCCCTCCTGGACACACCGCCGGTTCGAAACTAGGCGATGCAATCTGTGCAACGTGCGACATGCTATTTCTGATTAGCAAGCTATTCCCGTTGCAGCCCGCCGCACTGAACTCTCTGAGCGACTGTGCCATCCACATTGTTTGTTTGTTTGTTTGCGCGTGTGTGCCTGCGTGCCTGTTGTGCGTGCGGACCACGGTGATGCCGGGCATCTGTCCCGTTCTCCGTGTGACCCACCCAACGCCATCATGGCTATTGCAATGTAAGCGATGTAACCATACATGTAATCGAACATGGTCTCCACCGACGATGGGAGCCCTGCATTCCTGCCTCTAGATCAGCACCAATCCCGCCGCTCCTCACCAATCCCGTCGACGACCTCCACAGGGTGTCTCAGGCATGCAGCGCCTGAGCCACACGCCAGAGCTGCCAGAGTGTACCGGCAGCTTTCAGGCTGCGCCATGCATGGAGCGATACAGGCAACGGCAACCTCCATCCCCTGCCACCGGCCACACACCCTTGCTGTTTATCAAGCTTGACTACACACACCAAAACTCCGCTGCACCTACAGCGCACCTACCACAGGCTGGATGACCCCTGCTAACAACGGCTCAAGACACAACGCGCCATGGGTTTGGCGTGATGCCCGATTTTCCCGGACCCGAGCGGATGGCGGCCACAGGTGGATTCTGGCGCGAGAAGCGCTTCGGGCAGGAGGTGGCTACCGCATGCGGGTGCCGCTGTGGCGCGCATGCTGCCATCGCCCATCGCGGCACAGGCGGCGCAAGGCTGGCGAAAAAAACGTGCTGCACGCCGCCCTTGCGTCCTCGGCGATGATGAGGTCCGCCGCATGCTCCGCGAGGGCGTACACCGTCGCCATCAGACCCGAGAGGTCCGGGAGCTGCGGGATGACGGAGGCGTCGACGACGCGGAGGCCGTCGACGCCGAGCACGTGGAAGCCTCCGTCGACCACCTCCCCCACCGGACACCCCGCCGCGAAGTGGTACGAGTTGTTGCTGGCCAGCTGCACATGTGTCGCGTTGACCAGCGGGACTCCTGGGAGGATGTTGACGAGGCCGAGCGCCGCGCGGGACGAGTCGGTCACGGCGGTGAGTCGGTTAAGGCACCCTGCGACCGCGGCAACCTCGTCCGGGGTGCTGAGGAGGTTGAGGTTGACGGCGGGGGGTGTGGAGGGGTCGCGGACGGTGGCAGGGGTGATGGCGAGGGTGCCGCGGGAGACCGCGTTGGGAACGGCATAGATGAGGAGGAGGGGCGTGTCACGGAAGCCGGGGCCGAGGACCCCGGTGCCGCCGATGAGGCAGCGCTCGTCCGGCAGCCCGCCGACGATACCGGCGAGGCTGATGCCGAGCACCCCGCCCTCGCCGGCGTCGAAGGTCGCGGCGGCGTCGGCGGAGAAGATGACGGAGCTGTTCAGCTCGGGGGCGAGGGGTATTGCGGTGTAGACGTCCAGGAGCGGCGTGACCACGCGGCCCTGAACGGAGGAGCGTGGGGAGTGGGACTTGTGGCAGCATGCATGTGTATTCACGCGGGACGAGGCGAAGGGGACTGGCAGAAGGATGGGCGCACTCGTGGGTGTGAGGATGCCGTATGCATGGCCGCCGTATGCATGGCCTGTGCGACCGCGCAGTCGGTGACTCGCGCCGGAACGGTTGAAAGAGTGGGCTGCAATGAGGCCGGCACAGTCCGCGATGGTGTAGGATGCATGCATGCAGTGGCAGTACAGGGCAGCCGGGGTGGTTTGATACAACCAAACTGAGTTGTTGCGTCATAGTAGAGTGGAATCTCCCCGGAAATTAAGCAATGGCACGGATGGCTGGTTCGCGGGGACGCGCCTGCACGGCTTGGCCGACGGGGAGGTCCTGCACGAGGGGCACGCCGACGGTGGCCAGGAGGGCGGCGGGGCCGATGCCGGAGAGCTGCAGCAGCTTGGGCGACCCGTACGGCCCCGCCGCGCTGATGACCTCCCGCCGCGCCCGCACCCGCCTCTCCCGCTGCCCGGCCGGAGCGTCCGTCTTCCTGCAGATGCGAGAAACTCAAACGCGACGCAAACTTGGGCTCAGGCGGATGACTGAGTAGCAGTGTGAGGTTGGAGGAGCATGAGGTGGAGTCGCATGCATGCGCCACTGATCAAATCTGAGTCACACACTGGCACCGACATATATCAGCTTACCAAAGGCACACACTAGCACAGATTGTAGGGACTAGTTTCCCGCCGACGGTGTACCCGGGGTGGGGGTTGGGACGGGTGGGGGTTGGGACGTATGCAGAGGGTGAAGTATTACGTACGTGGTCTGATTCGAGACCTGTACGCTGTTGCGTGATGCACCTGTGACCGTGCCCCTCTTCGATGTAACCACACATACAGTAGCACGCAAGAGAAGTATGAATGAGCACTCTGCCGTACGGCGCTGCATCACTGCTGAATCAGTGGTGATGGTCATGGGGAACCCAACGCTGCAACCAGTGCTAATCTTCGCAGTCATTTGTTGGGGTTCAGACCTGAAAAGTGTTTCCAAACAGCTCACATTTGTTGGGATATCTGGTATATTGAACACTGGTTGCAACCAAAACGGTGTTGCAGCTGCCTGCCAGTGGACAGGGCCCCGCATCGCTTGCACTGTGTGCGAGTGTGGGATGATCTGCACGCCCGGCCTGCCGGCGCAGCGGCGTGCAGGTGAGAGGGGAGCGCACAGGTAGTCGACGCCTGTAGCGCGGCCGCCCTCGACCACGACCCTTGTCACCACCGCCGCCTGCACCAGGTCCAGGTTGTGCCGGCACGCGCCATGCATGACAGGCTCAAGGTACGCTGAGAAGGCGTCGATCCGACGGCCCTGTGCGTCGCCGGCGAGGGGCGTGTACGTGGCAAAGGCGGACTTCTGGGCGGATGTCCGCAGGGGGTCGACGTCGGCCGGGATGCCGGAGGCGTTGGCGCCGTCAAGCCACACGTTGCTGAGCTGCTGCTGCAGATTAGGCGGCGGGACGGCAGGGGTGACCCTGCGGGCGGCGGCTGCGAAGTACGCGGCTGCGGTGGACTCGGTGAACCCTGCACCCGACCGGCACGCTCCGGCTGGCGTATGTAAACCGTGTGCATGGCGATGACGTGAGCGAGGCCCGGCCGCATTGGGCCGCATTGGACGGGGTCAGCGCGACTGCGTCGTGCGCGGGCATGCGGTGTGGTGATGGCGCGTGGGTTGCCGCTGCGTGCGCACGTGACGCAGCGGTTTGTGTGGAGGGGGCTGTACTTGCACTGATTTACGGAGAGTTTGGCGGTTTGGGGCGGATCGCCGAGCCGGTTGGTAGCCGTGTTGCACTGTGCCAACAGCTCATGCATCAGTGATGTCACAACGCAGGCGCCGACTACAGATTGGGTGTCATGCTGATGCCATCTGGGCAGCGGCCACAGTGTCGCTTCTACGGAACCGGACTGGCTCCTGCGCCATGCGCCGCTGACTGGATCTGCGCCTTGCTCCTCGGTCGATTACATCCGTAAGTGTCCTCCCCGGCCGCGTGACGCCCCATGGAAGGGGTTTCCCCGCCCCCCCTCTCCAGCCCTCCCTGATCATGAGGGGCGCTGTGGCTGGTGCCTGAATTTGGCATGATTCCCGAAACTTCTCTCCCGACTGAAACTTGGTGGATCAAAGTGGCGACCCGCGCCGTGGTAGTGTGCAAGCATCGCATGCACCTCATGCGCAATCCCGGAACAGACGAATATGCGGTGACCCGGCCCCCCTGTGATCAGCTTCTTATGCCGGCCGAAACTTGGTGCATCCTCATGGTCCGCAGACGATTCCGCCGTCGCGTGCATGCGCATATGATGCGGTGCGGTGGCAAGGAGCACAGCAGGAATGCATCCTGCGCACACGTCGCAACAGCTGGCATGCATGAGCCAGGACGCGCACCTGGGAAGCCCCACCCTGCTGCCTGTTGCAGTCCTGGGGTCGTCCACTGCCCGGCGTTGATGGAGCTGGAGCCGCCTAGGGTGGCCCCTGTGATGATGCCCAACGTGCGGCCCAGCAGGCCGAGCTGCGGCTCGCTCTCAAACACCTCTGCCAGGGTCGGCCGCGTCCACGCGTCACCGGCCAGTAACGGCCGCTCGATCAACGAGTCGTCGGCGGGGGTGCGGGGGGCGCCGCGCTCGAGGAGCGTGATGGTCGCGTGGGGGAGCGTCTCGCACAGCCGCGCCGCGAGCACACAGCCCGCCGTGCCGCCGCCGACGATGACGTAATCCGCGACTGCCTCCGGCGGGCCACTGTGGCGTCCAGGCGTGGCCGTGGCTGCGGCGGCGCCGAGCAGCGCCACGGCTGCGGCGGCGAGGCTGGCCTGCAGTGGGGGGTGGCGGATGGGCACTGAAAAATATCCAGTTTGTGCGGTGTAGGTTTCGGGAGTGTTTAAACAGTCCCACGTGGGACCCGGCAACTCCGGTGACCACCCCAATGCTGTCCTGCTTGAAGGCGCGTGTGGCCACCCGAGATGATGTGGCGGCAACGATGGGTGCCACCAGGGAGCAGACACAACTTGTCAGCCCGGGGAGTATTGAGAACTTCTCATTGAATCTGTACATGTGCGGCGTGTGTGGTCCATCCGCAACAGCCCTGGGCACTCACGGAGTGTTGATAGAGGAATTTGGTCTGTCAGGTGTAAATTTCGGGCAAACACCAGGAAAATCCGCTGACCAGCCCAACAGTGCTGTGTTGCCTACTGAGGGCCGGGCCGTCGTTCCGTTCCCCATGCAACACACATGGAAGACGTATCCTCTGAGGAGCAGTCGGCGGAGGCTCCCTTTGGCATGATGCATGCCAATGGAGGCAGACAGATGTTGCAATCTCTTTTGCTTGGCGGCTAAGCGCAGTACAGAGGTGCATGGGCCAAAGGTGTGAAGGGGCAGCAATATTGCATGTACGACAAAGTCGAAGTTCAGTCTTGTGCAGTCTTGGGCAACGTTGCCTAACGCTACGGGGCCACAATCATCTGTTGACTGCACTAAATCGAGGAGAGGCAAGGTCACAGGTGCACCATGCAACAGGGTCTCGAATCAGACCAATTCTCTGTACACTAAATTTGATTTTTAGGGACTGCCCTGTGGGGACTGCCCTGTTCCCAAACTTGACACCCACCTCTGGTGGTTTGAAGTTGGCCATGCCCAGGGTGTAGCTGACAGCCTGTCAGCTGAGCCTGAGGTGCCACTGGTAACTTGCTGGTAGCTTGCACGTAACTTGTTGTGTAACTTGTGCTGATGATCATGAGTGTACATGTTCACAGGTGCAGGGCTAGAGGGTTTCCTCAGACTGAGTAAAAAGGAAAGGTGATGCCAAGCCTGCTGCCAGCAATGGCTTTCACAGGGTCGCATGCTGCAGGCAGTTATGGTTAGTGCTCGCAAGCAAGCTAAACAAACTCACGCATTCACTGCTGTGCGAAGGTGTGCATAGTAGCTTGGCATCTATAGAGCCACACGTGTACTTCTATCGTTCAGTTTCCACGCCAGTGTCTGTGCAGAATATCAACGACGTGAACGAATGACGTATCTTTCAACTGTGCACTGCGCTGCCGCCGCGGTGCACCCTGTGTTGCGCCCTGTCGGGAGCATCCTAAGACGTGGCCATCCTGATGGCGCCGGGGTTTCCTTGGAGGTGCAGGCCTAGGAACACTCAAATCCAGTCGAATATCGCATGCTGCATCGTTTCAGTGCGCACCATGGCCATGTTCCGCTGTCGCATCCAAGTTCCTTTGTCAGCGTGGTTATGCGTACAGCTAGCTAGCTGTAGCTGCTTTTAGTTTCGTGGCCGGGAGCTATAGCTAGGCTCGCGGCTGCACACAGTTTAAATGGCACGTGTCACTCTGTCGAAGAAGAAAGCCCCTGATCTCGTGACCTCTCCGCTTCACATGCCCTTAGGTATGCTTCGGTGGCGGTTGCTGCGAATCATTGAGGCCGTGCGTCTGTGGGGTTGCAATTGGACGCTGGCGTCATATATACATAGCGTTGTGGCCACCGGGGCCAATATTACTCGTTGCGTCGGTTTCCGCCAAGTTTAAGCCGTGCTCGCGATTGATGGTCTGCATAGATGGAGACGCGGGCTCCGATTCGTAAGCTACTGCGTCTCTCCAGGCTGACATGCACCGGAGATCCTAGGTGTGAATCATATCACACCGTGTGATGGTGATGGTGTTCACGTTCATGCTGCAGAAAACTGTCACGACGTCGGTGAGTGATCAATCTGCGACGTGCGATTCGGCAGAGGGGGCTCAGCTGTGCAGGGCGATGCCGCATAGGGCGATGATTCGGTCATGCTGTCATCGCCCAGGACGGGGCTTCCTCAGGACAGGAAGGTGGTCGAGAGGCTGTTCCCGTCCGCCCGTGCCGGGTCGCTCGCCAGCGGCCGCTCCATCGTGGGCCGCTCCATCGTGGTCCGTATACGTGTACATGTTGCTATGCGCCCCCCAGCTGGCCAGCTGCAGAGGGTTCCCTTATGCACAGTCCACAGCGATCCCGTTGTCTCGGCTATTCGTGGCTCCTCAGCCTCCGCATACCCCAATTCTTATTCATCTACTTTTCAACTACCCCGTTTCCGGGATCAGAACCTCTCGAGTCGAGAGTCAGTCCAAAGCATCTGTGACTCTTGCTGCAGTATGGACGTCCCAAAGCTGTGAGCGTGGCTCCAGGGGGGGCGCATGAGCCCCATCCCTGTGAGCCCCTGCGAGTGCGGGCCCAGAGACCCACTCACAGGGGTGTGGCTCAGGGGCGGATGCCCAGGGTGGGTGTCCACCAGGGTGGGTGTCCATGCTGATTGACACGGCAATCATTCATGCATGCAAGGCCTGCTTGACTTGAAATCTGGTGATCATCACAACATTCTTGGGTGATGATCGCATGATGAAGCAGTGCCTCTGGACCTTCTGCACACTTGCAAGGTGCATGCAAGTATAAGAACCATAGCGCCTGGCACCAACCAAACCAGATCGGCCTGTTGCACATCAGCACTCTCCTCTCTCACAGCTGGTAGGGAACTGTTCTTGCTAGCTGCAGCGATGGTGCCATCATGATGGCACCAACGGGTACCCGTTATTGCGATCATGGCCCAGTCTGAGTTATACCCGTGTCATGACTAATCCCTGAAAACCCTGAAAATCCCACCCTTGCAGTCCTGGGAAACCCTGAAAATCCAGAATCATTTCGGGGCCACATGCGATCGCAAACCACAGGGAGCTGCTGCCACTGTTCTTCTCTCCGGAATGAAGTTTCGAATGAAGTCACGCATGAGGCTGCACTGGCAACGCTGTGTGAACAGTGGATCCAAGAGATGAACACACATACCTCCACACTTTTGTGTTGATCTCCGTGTAACACATACCTCCACACTCAGCTGCAGGCCCCGGCAGCAATAGACCACCTCGCAGTGGCAAGCATTGCAATGAAACGGTCATTGATCCCTTGACAGCTACAAGGGCCCCCGTCGGAGCGGTGGCACATGCTGATGAAGCAGCTCAGCACATGTGTGTTTTGAGATCATCATTGCTGCTTGGTATTTGCAGTATCACATGCACAGCAAAAGCTCCAGGCTGCCCCCCACACCCCCTACCTGCCCATCCCCACTCATTGTCGGCCACCCCCTTTCCCACCCTGCCCCATGCGTGGCGTACACGTCTCCGCCGGGGAGTGCCACGTCTCCGCCTCGGCCGCCTGCGAGGCTTGCCCAAGCCATGCATGCATGGCGACGGACGGCCTTTCGTGCAGGCTTCTACAGGGCACTGTCTAGAGTTGGAGTGCTTCTCAGTTGCTCCTCAGTTGCTCCTACGCAGAAAACAGGTTCAGTGCATTGTGAGAAGTTGAGCGGCTCGGTTTGCGCGTGTTTTTTGTGTGGCTTGCAGGGCGACTCGGTCCGGCTGTTCATGACGGCGCTGTCAATACGCTGTCTGTAGCTAAGGCCATGTGCACGTGTGGACATCACATTCTGCTTTGCTTCTGCTGGCTTGTGCGTTATCCCTCGGCGGTGCCAGGCTGTTGCATTGATGTCCGTGTAACAAGGGGCATGGATCAAAGAGCCGCCGCGTCCAACGGGGACGCCGCAAAGTCTGGACACAGATACTGCATGCACAATGCCCTCATGGATACGGCGATGTAATCATACATACAAGCAAGGCACACACTCGCACCACCGGCACGCGGATCACATCCACCCGCAAGACACCCATGATGCGACTGCAGCAACTGCTGAAGCTCCCAGAACACACAAGGCAGCATGCAGTCACTAGTGAGCACCTCCACGTAGAGCTGACTCTGCGCAATGCAGCACCGCAGACACTTGCATATCGCGTTGGCAGTCTGGCTGGACCGTGGTGATGACAGGCCTAGGTAGAGATGAAGGCAGCACACTGGAACCCGATCACGGCAGAGGCGTGCCCCGCTGCATGGAACCGCACAGCGCGATTCATGGCGCAGTCGTCTTCGAGAGCATACGTATGGCATAGTATGCCAACACCACGGTCTGTAGACGTGTATAACAAGGGCACAGACGCGACTGGCCGGTGGCTGGTGCCTGCGGGGAAGCTCGCAGCCTGTGGCCCGTACCGCGCCGGGTTTTGGGTGTGGCTTATCCCGACGAGGGAGGCCCGAGCCGCGCGGGATGAAGCGGCATGCGGCTGCGACGGCGTGTCTGTACATGCCGCGCTTGAGCGTGTCTAGCGTTCCGGTGGAGGACTGTGCATCCACGGAGGGGTCACCAGCGTCAGCGGGGCGGGGGGGGACAGTGACTGGCCGCAGCGGGGGGGGGGGAGGGGGCTGAGTTAGCGTCGGAGGCAGCGGGGGGTGGTGTGGCTGCAGAGGCCACACAGACCCGGGGCTGCAGCAGCCGCAGGGGCAGGGAGCGGGAAACGGCGGGCGTGGCGGTAGCATCGGCGTGTGCGACAACAGCGCCCGGCGTGCACAGCGGCAGCAGCGGCGTTCATGACAACGCCAGCGGCGTGCGCGGCGGCATTGCCAGCACGGAGTTACTCGGGTACTAGGCTGGGTGGGGGCCGCTGGAGCAGCGGCAGGTGGGGATGGTGTGAGGTCAAGCAGGTGCAAGCCTGGGGCAGTGGTACGCATCAGCCCCAGGTGGCCAGAGGGGTGTCACGAGGGCGGTCCTTTCGACAGCCGTTCCCGAAGCAGTCCGCTGCATGTTGACCCTAGCACATGCCAGCAAATCCACCACGAGATCTCTATGTACGACGCCTGATACCACTCTCGTGCTGTCCATGCGTCAGTGGCGTTTCTGGAGCGAAGCGTGCATACTGCATACTGCATGGCAAGCTCCCGGTGACTGCCCGGTTCGTGGCAGCCAATAGCGCACTGCTTGCTACCCTTGGTAGCTCTGGTTGGCTGAGGCTTCAGTATACCCGCGTCACGGGGCACTGGGTGTTGCATAGCACCCCCAACCAGGCTACCGGGGACCCCAGTGGGCTGCTAGCAGGAGACACCAGTGGTCACATTTGCCGTGGCTGCTGTGCAAGGTGCACAATCCATCATGCACAAACTATCCTGTCGTGTAGCAGATCCGAGGCATTGTTGTTGGTGTTGAGATGATGTGGCCGCTCCGCCACAACAGACTCATAACTGGCAATTCAACACTACAGTCAAGCAGCGTCCGTGGACTACGAGGCAGCGCGTATGTATGATTAGTGCGTACAAGAATACACGCTACCTTGCATGTGTTAAGTTTGTTGAAGACACCAGCGAGAGCGCCAAGAGCATAGTCGTGCCGCAACAAGTGAACGTACCCGGACAGAGGGCGATGGGCAATTCACCTGGTGATGAGCAGAAGAAGGTACAGCAGAACGTGGAAAACCTTCAATGAAGCCAACCATTGGCGCCAGTACATGAGCAACTTTGGAGTTTCCGCTACGATGCAGGAGTGCTCCAGGTTGGTCAACTCGGCTATGTGACCAGGGAGGCTGCGATAGGGACAGCTGCCAACATAATGATTAGAAGTAGGCCGCGAAACAAGTGCAAAGTTCGTGCTGCGCATCTTCGCTTTGCTGCAGCGTAAGGAGCCTGATACAGAACTTCTGAAGCTGTTACGACATCCCTGGTACGATAGTACTGTTGCAATAGTATGATAGTACTCGTAAGCTCGAGTACTTAGGAGCACCACTGAAAGGGCTCATCCACAACGTGCACGTAGAGCACTTCCATGCGTGGACCACACACCGTCAACTTCCTCTCAGCACCAGCCACTGTCACACCCTCATAGAAGTCTTCGCTGTCTCGCACGTACACACAATGGTGTGCCTGCATTTTATTTCACGTCCAGTTCCACTCAAAACAGCCTGATTTGAAAATCAAGCCCAACATGCCAGTGCAGAAGGTGTGTGCCCCGCAACTTGTGCGTGCAGCGATAGGAGCTCGGCTGTTGCTTGAAAAGGATTGAAACGGTGTAGGGTCAGGACCTTGTATGCATGTATCATGCGGTATGCGTCCCTAACATTCAGTGTCTGCACCACGGAGCAGGACCATGGCAATTCTGATTTTGTGATTCAACGCTGCTGGAAGCAGAGGAAGGGCCTCTGCATAGTCGCCGATACGCCTACTAGTCGGTGATACGCGGTAGGCTGGCGCATGCAGATCCATGATCTGTTACAAGTAAATCAGCAACATGAAAGAACAGGGCAGCATTGGTATCTGTGTCACATCATAGGCATGCTTCAATGCATGCTAGCTGGCAGTCTCTGCCTATACTGGCTGACGCAGCAACCGCCCATGCATGAATACTGGAAAGTAGGAAAAATTGGACAGCGTACACGGCAGGCCATCGCTGCCACAAAACTGCCGCAACTGCAACTCCACCCGCGTCCACAACGGTCATGTGACCATAAGCATAGTCCTATTATTGCGCCATGCTGGCAATTTTTGCCGCATGCGTGCAAATGGGCGGGCCCAGCCCGCCCAACGGCCACCCCAGGCGCGGCCGAATCAGGCATGCCCGTATGCCCCCCCGACATCCGTCTCCCGCGCAGGGTCCTCCGCAATGATCACCTCCGCAGCGTGCTCTGCCAGCGCGTACACCGTCGCCATTGGCCCAGCAAAGTCAGGCAGCTTCGGCAGCACGGAGGCGTCGACGACGCGGAGGCCGTCGACGGCGAGCACCCGGAACTCCCCGTCTACCACCTCCCCCACCGGACACCCCGCCGCGAAGTGGTACGCGTTCCCGCTCTCGTTGCGCACGTACGTCTCGTTCACGCCGGGCGACCCCGGCGCCACGTTGACGAGCCCGAGCGTCGGCCGGACGGCGTCGGAGATGTGGCGCATGCGGAGGAGGCATGCCTCCAGGTCCCGCACCTCCTGGGGGTCGCTTAGGAGGTTGAGGTCGACGGCGGGGGGGGTGGAGGGGTCGCTGACGGTGGCGGGCGTGATGGCGAGAGTGCCGCGGGAGGAGGGGTTCGGGAGGGCGTAGAAGAGGAGGATGGGCGCGTCGACGACGAGGGTGCCGCCAGGCTGGCAGTTCTGCTCGCGCAGGCTGCCGATGAGACCCCCGATGCTGACGCCGAGGACGCCGCCGCCACCGGTGCGGAACGAGGACGTGGCGGCGTCGGAGGCGATGATGGTGGAGTTGGCCTCCGGGGGAAGCGGCACGGCCGTGTAGAGCTCAAACAGAGACCCAAACACGCGGCCCTGCATGCGGACGTGGGTCGTTACGGGTAGAGGTTGGCATGCATGCGCTGTGGTCCACATTTTCCAGCTTGCGACGGACAATGACACCAGTGATGAAGCTGGAGGGGCCCGAGGCTTACACCACAGATTACACCACAGCGGTGAAGCTGGAGTCCCATGCTTAACCTTAGCCAGTACGGACAATATGCATGCAGCTATTAGCTAAGCTGGGCCATGTTGACGCCCCCAGAGTTCATGAGTCATATGCATGAGCTTCAGGCCTGACATGTTCCACGCAGCTGCACAGGTGGTCACAGGTCAATGCTAAATGCAGCTGCACGGAAGGTTTGTTGACACTCCTGCACATGCTTACTCACAAGGCTGCGGCTGGAAGCTTGCATTGCTGCGGCTTCGCTCTGTTGACTCCTGCCTTTTCTGTGTGACTCCTGACTTCTCTGCGGGGCCGCTGGGGCCGCTGCAGAGTGCGCAGGAGGAGGTCATCGCACGAGGTCATCAGTACTAGTACCGTGATGACCTCCTGCGGCATGGTGTGCTCACTGGAGTACTCACTGGAGCATGGCGCACATGACGTGCTGTGCTCGTGCACAGTCCACAATTTACAGGCCTTGCACAGCCACCAAGTCGTTTATTTTGGCAACGGCTTCAGAGGTCGGCCCCAACAAACGGCCGTCGATCTCTGCGCACGCGGAGCCGGTGGCACGTCTCCCAAGCCGCAGCGTGATCGGTGCTGGTGTGGGGCCAGATAATGGGAGGGGCGTGCCTGCACAGATTGGCCGACGGGGAGGTCCTGCACGAGGGGCACGCCGACGGTGGCCATTAGGGCGGCGGGGCCGATGCCGGAGAGCTGCAGCAGCTTGGGTGACCCGTACGGCCCCGCCGCGCTGATGACCTCCCGCCGCGCCCGCACCCGCCGCTTCTGCTTCGCCTTGGGTGCGTCTGTCTTGCTGCACACGAATTTCACACCTGACGTTGTGGGTTGCGGCGAGCTGTGCATGCTTGCCAAGGCGGGCGAGCTCAAACGGTGGTTGGGAACATGCAGCGCCATGCAGAAGGGGACGTCGGTGACATGATGAGGTGCGGCCAATCTGCTGCCGACACGACCGTGCATGCGATGAACACTACGCTTGCTACGTCTCAGGTACGCTGTCCGTCCCTACCGGTAGGGGTGCTGTGGCGGATGCCGTTTGGGTCTGGCATAATGACCGATGTCGTTTTTTTTTTAACGCTCGCGCTGCGAAGTGAAAAAGTCGCGAGATGAATTTCGCTTGCAGCGTGAAACAGCGCCGCCGTTCTCCCACTGTGACCCACGGTGCATGCCCATGTAGTCCGGTTACATAGGCACCCTGGACTGTAACAAGTTGCTGGCACAGGTTACTGACCACCTGTCTAGTGGTCGGAGGACGATATAAAAGCTGACCCCTTCTTCGGAAGGTCTTGGATTCGATTCCGCGTGCCCCCCCTGGGTGTCGAACACAATTGCGCGCGACCACCTCGCTTAGCACAGGAGGAGGCCCTGTGAGTTGCGTGCGGTTGTCTGAGGGGGGTTTCCAGGTGGTTTACCCCCTTGGCCCGTGGTCCCGGTTACCCGGAGATGTCAAGGTCCTTGTAGGATATGGCGAGTAAGTGTCACATTTACATTTACATTTACACAGAGGCACACGTCCATGCATGGCAACGCCTTTCATGGACCCGCGCCGAGCCAGCCGTGTGAGCGGCGGACATGGCAGCTCGTGTCCACGCGTGTGCGGGCTGACCCTTGCACGCGGTCCATCGGCAATTCGCAGCCGTTGTAAGCCTACCAAATCAGGCGTCTTGGGGATACGGTGCAGGGGCTTGCTCCAAGCGGCAGTTGCGGGCGATGAGACACATCGAATGTTGTAATGCTGAGAGATCAGGGAGCGCACAGGGAGTCGACGCCGGTGGCGCGGCCGCATCGCTTGCAGTGTGTGCGAGTGTGGGATGCAGGTGAGAGGGGGGCGCACAGGTAGTCGACGCCGGTGGCGCGGCCGCCCTCGACCACGATCTTTGTCACAACCGCCGCCTGCACCACGTCGAGGTTGGTGCGGCACGACCCGTGGCGCACCGGGTCGAGGTACGCCGTGCACGAATCTCGCCGCCGGCCGCTGGAGTCCTGCGCGATGGCGCTGTACAGCACCGACGTGCCCTTGCGGCCGACCGTCGCCAGCGGATCGACGTCCGTGGCGACGCCGGACGCGTTGGCTCCGGCTATCCACTCGTCGAAGTACGACATCCGGAGGTCGGGCTCCGGTACGGCGGGCGCGACCATCTCAACAGCAGCAGCATAGTACTTTGGCGCAGTCGCGCTGGTGAACCCTGCACCGGCGCGCCGCGTATGTGATGCTCGGCGCGCTCATCGGAGGCACCGTGGCCCCCACAACAAGTGTCACCTACAATGATGGCATTGTGAAACAAGCGGGGGGAGACTCAGCAGGGCACCAGGAGGCCTCGCGATAGCAGTAGACCCGGCCGGAGGCGTGGAATGGTGCCAGCAATAGGCCCCACAAGTACACAGCCCATGCAGGGAAGCCAGTGAGCATGCAAGCCTCAGCGACCAAATGGCAGGGAGATTCTGATCTGTCACATAGCAGCCTGATATGATGCCACCGCGTCGCGCACCGAGTGTGGCGCCCACACGCCTCTGTGCCTGGCCACGCGTTGTTTTGCTTGCGCTCCTCGCACACCCTCTTTCTCAAGCTGGTGGCAACGTTACCGCCACTCCCGACGGCAACCTGACAGCTACTCCGGTGCAAGGCTGTGTGTGTTGCTGTTTGCCTTCTACATACGAGTGGCAACATTCGTTGGCCACGCTTTGGGGGTTCAATCGGTCCTGGTCGCCGGAGCTGTCCTGTCCTTTCGAAACGGACGATGTAATCATACATGCATGCGAATTGCAGCTGGTTGAAGCTGTGCAGGGGTTGATATCGCAGACCCTCTAGGTGGGTGGTGTGCATGCAGGGGCGGTCGACGCATGTGGTGTGCGGCAGACGCATGCATGGAGGGTGTGGCAGACGCATGCATGGAGGGTGTGGCAGACGCATGCATGGATGGTGCGGCAGACTCACCCGGGAAGCCCCAGGTGTCCACCTCGTTCATGTCAGGGGTGGACCACAGCCCGGCATTGATCGAGCTGGAGCCGCCGAGCGTGTTCCCGGTGAGGATTCCCAGGGAGCGGCCCGCCACGCCGGCAGAGGGCGCGCTGTCGAAGGCCTCCGTGATGTGTGGGTCCTGCCATGTGTCGCCGGTGAGCCGCATCGGCAGCACGACGGCGTCGGCGGCGGGGGTGCGGGGGGCGCCGCGCTCGAGGAGCGTGATGGTCGCGTGGGGGAGCGCCTTGCACAGCCGCGCCGCGAGCACACAGCCCGCTGTGCCGCCGCCGACGATGACGTAATCCGCAGAGTGGAGGTGGGGGGGGTGGGGGGCGTGGGGGGGCCGGCCGGCAGCCGCTGCTGACGCCGAAGCAGCGAGTGCAAGGAGGAGAGTGGAGACGCCCATGGCAGCCTGCATGCAGCGCGTGCGTATGGTGGCGATGCAGTGCTGGGTAGCACAGCTGAGTTTTCGCGTGGCTTCATACGTCATGTGTTAGAGTTCTTGATTTCTGTGCAGCTTCGTGTTTACCTTTGCCACATCACATGTGTGTCAAGATGCTGTCAACTGGACATCCAGGGAATCTCAAGTCCCCATGGCCACTCGATGATTTCATATGTTTTAATGCAACACATGCTGTTCACCAGCGAACAAGTATAGTCTGGGGTCTGACAGGTTGCTGGCTGAAGCATGTGATAGGCAGGTCTTTCAAATTATCGGTAGCACTGCAAAATAGGCAGCATGTGAAGCCTCCTCATGCACATGCATGGTTGCCATGTTCACACAGAGCAAGTGCTGCGTCGACGCTGGAAGTCAACATGAACTGTGACAGAGACTGCGAGACCACATCAGCAGCCATTGTAGCGTGTGCCTACACACTTTCGTTCGCAGTATAACTGCGGGTGCACTTACTGGGATGAGCGGGTGGCCAGCCTCATTTCATCACTGATGCACATCAATTCGCAGTCATGCACAGGCCTGTACAGAGGTACACAGGGAGATAAAGAACCATCTCCCAGCAGCGTGTACAGCTCCTGTGTTCTGCAGGGAGGTGTTATGCAGCTGGCTCAAAACGTGCATGCCACTGCCTTGTTTGTCGCTGGCGACAGCAGGCAGGCTGCCAGGCTCCGTTGCTGACGTCGAAGCAATTGCCTGAAGCCACATAGCTGCACAGCTAACTGAATTTTGACATTTCAGCGGGGTATTGCCCCAGCGTGCACTAGTGCTGCTGTGTCAACGTTAACATTGCGCTCTGCGATCGCAGCCAGGGCTCGGGCAGCCGGCACGCCAGTCAGCTGCAGGCGATCGCTCACACGTACGTAGCTATCTGCAGGCAGTCGACGCCTTTTGCTGGATATGCGCGTCGTGGTAGCGTGCACTATGGCACCTGCTGCCCTCAAGGACCCAAGTGAATGCTGCAGTCGCTGCTCATCCTGCACGACTAATCGAGCTAGGTATTGCGCCTGCGACACGCCCGGATTGTTCGCGTTGACCACTGCATGTGTCGCAAGCGATCGCCTCGCGACGCAGTGCTTCTACCGCGGCGCAGAACCGAGGCTGACCTGGAGCCGTGCGCAGTCATGGTCGAAGTCGCTGGATCGTCGACCAGGTCGATGCTCTGTTGTTGAGGTACCGAGTCTGTTAAACCACTGCTTTGTCTCAAACCGCAAATTTAGACTTGTGCACACCTGTCGCGGCCCAGCAGTCGTGAAGAACCCGGTTCTAATTATCACCTGCACGCCGTCCGCTGTGCTCGAGCCTATGACAGGTAAGACATGGTGTATGGCATCTTCAAAAAGTTTATGCCGCTATGTGCGTCCTCGGCCTAAACATTCGCCACAGGTGGCGGGACAGTGCGACAGCAACCACGGTTACAAGCAGCCATGCATCCACGGCCGAGCATGCATCTCGAGCGGCCCGTGGCCGTGACACGTACATGAAGGCACATGGCGACATGTTTCAGGCGACGGTATAAAGCCATGCCGACGGTGAAGCTGGGTATGACGAGTCCTGCAGTGACAAGTTGCCCGAGGTGTGAATATGCATGAGGGGCTAGTTTACGCATACATCGCTGCTGGCCCCCCAGAGACATCGGATTAGGCTGGGTCAACCTGACACGCCGAATGACACATCAATGTATCGAATCTGAGGTACGGGTGGAAGCCTATAGGCATCTAGTGCATATAATGACAGAGCTGCGACCCAATGAATGTAGACCTGTTGTACATGGATCCAGCATGAGGGGCGGACCACTGCAATTGCATCCAACACAGGGAGACCTGATCAGCCACATGCAGTTGGTGTTGGTCACGGTCACGGTCATGTAGAGTGCAGTGGATGAAAGGGCGCCATGGAGCGATGCAGAGTGGCTACATGCGGGCGGCAAGCCCACTGGAAATAGTCCAACAAATAACATCGATGTGAATTACCTGAGGCAACCTAGCCAGTAGAGGCCTGATATGGCACCATGGGACTGGTGAGGGTGTGGGGAAACTATAAATACTGGGTATCGCGCCATATCATTCAATTCGGTATCACGCCATAGTATTCATGGCCACGGCCACGGCGACACCAAGGTCGAGATGTACAATTTCATCCAGGGGTGGAGCATGTACAGAGGAGGCAAGATGCTGGACAGCCAGCACTGCCAAGTGACTGAGTGGGGGCGCATCCCTGTCACTCTGTAGGCCATGAACTCTGCAGCTCTGCCATGAAGTGCCTGCGACCGAAGCCTGACATGCATGCGGCCGCACATGTGCCTCCACCATGCACAGACACAACAGGCTCATGCAGGAGCACAGACCATGGGCCGGCAACAGCGTACGTCGGGAAGCCCAGCGTGGGGGTGGGGGGTGGGCCGTTGCAACTCTCCGGAGTGGCCACGGGAGGCGCATGGTCCTCACATACATGGTCGTCAGGCATGCAGCTCATGTGTAGCGCATGTGCGGGTTTGCTGTGGGCAGGAATTGCCAAGGGATGGGGTCATGACAGTGGGGTTGTGCTATGTGTTGACTGGATCTATGATTGCTGGAGGGCATGACAGTCAGGGAATTACATGGGTACTGGGGCATGCAGCTGCCACCGGCCATACTAGTAGAGCAAGGCCCCAGCCCCACACTCCAGTAGTAGTCCCCACTCCAGTAGTACTCCCTGCGCTTCAGTACTAGTTGCCTCTTCACCAAGGAATTAGTCGGCAGATGACCTGTTTGTGGCCATGCGTGTGCAGCTGCGCGCCCATTGGGGCGACCAACAGCACCTGCGGCTGGTGACTCAAGTTCCTGGCACGAACTTTAAAAAACAGCGGTATGGTGTGGGGCATCACATCAAAATCCAAATGGCCATCGGCCAGCGTGTCATGGTGCCGCAGATGTTCTGGGGCTCAGCGGGGGGGCGCGTGGATGCATGCGTCTGCAGCTGCTAGTGTCGTAGCCGCGTAGCGTAGCGACCCCCTTGCCACGCCCCGCTGGTGCGTAGGCGCCCGGTGCTGTCTGGGCTCGCGGTGGACCATGGCGCTGTTTGACCAACGGCGGTTGCCGCAGCCCGCCAGGCGGGCGGGGCCGCGCTGTCGGGACGAGCCACGGCACCTGTGGCTGTGGGTGGCCTGGCGCCGAACGTAGCCGTGGCTGCGGCGGTAGCGGCATGGGGAGACTGTTAGGCGGAAGCTGCGGCGGATGTAGCAGCAGTAGTTCAGGGGTATCAGAGTGCGCCGATCGTCGTCGGTGTGAGGTGACGCCCAAGGTTTGTGTGTAATGTTTTATTTAAATCGTTTAGGTCTAATTGTGAGGGCGCACCTGCGGAAATTCAGCCCGAAGTTCAGCCCGAAGTTCAGCCCGTGATTCATACACTAGAGTACCTCAGTCGGTGTCGTGGCAGAGGCGGCCGGAGGTGAGATGCTGGTCGTGAGAGGGCTAGAAACACAGTTGTGGTAATCGCTAGTGAGCCGGTGGCAAAACTGGGCACTGCCGCACGGAGGGCCGGCTTGGTGGCCTGCTGCTGCAGAGGGAGTGGCGCAGAGTGACCCCGTGCGAACACAAGCTGCAACAGTCTGGCTGGTCTCCTTGGTCGCCATGGGGGAGTGCCCAGACGTGGTATGCACGGTCTCGAGGTATGTTTGTGCGTTGCCAAGTTGAATGCATGGATGACTGTGAGTGCATTGCGCAAAGCATTTGCTGTGCCTCACAGGCCGCCTCTGAACCTGCATTAACTCGCAGCTGCAAGTGTTCAGACCATGAGACATGGTGCCGTGGTAATGAGCACGAGTCGGTGTCTTCTGTTAGTGGCCTTTGCACAGAACCTTCCCATCATGATGTTTCAGAGTTGTGTGCCTGTCCCCGTTGTCAGACTCCGTCACAAACAGCCGTTCAGCTGGAGTTCAGGCTTCTCTACACAAGTCCTGGGTAGATGCTAAAGTTCGTAATAACCTCAATACCCTGTTGGTAGCGCGAAGTATGGCAGCACGTGGGTAGCACAACACAATGCTAAGTAGGAAGGAGCCGGTGCTGGTGTGGGGGCCCCACAGGCCAGCTTGCGCATGGATGAACATGTTCCGGCCATGAACCAGCGCAGGAGGAGCTCAAGCTTTGAGATTTGTATAATTCTGGCTTCCCGGTGAGTAAATGGTTGTATTCTCAGGCTGCCCGACGTGCTGCAAGCCCATCATCTGCTGCACCAAGTATTGCAAAGAGCCATCGCGCTCGCCTTAATTGCTACGTCACGCATCCTTCATCTACCACAATGTCGGATTTCATGCGCTCGAAAAGCCAGAGATCTGCAAATGATACCTGGTGCCACCATCGTGCGACACAGGTGCACCGATCGGGCCGATCCGCGCTATGCAGCAGCTGGCAGTGCTATCCAGCGCTACCAAAGGAACCGGAGATTCAAGTTTGATGTCAGAGTGTAGTAGGTGAAGCGCTTGACTGGTCCTTCCTCAACCTTCGGACTCGAGAGTTACCGCACATCGACTTGCACTGATACTGATCCCTGAAGGCCCTGGCTGAATTCAAGGAAGACTGACACGAACTCCTCAGCCCCACTAGGTACTGTAACATATCATGCACCAATGCATCCTGAGAAAATGAGCTCTGACCGTGCGCTTGGTGTGTCGAACACGTTTGACCACGTTAAGCATCCATGTAAACAGCCACAGGTACGGTCAGATTCGAAAACACCATTATTTCGCTTAAGAGAGACAGTGCATGACCTGGTTGGAGGCATTCACACACATGCCGTAATACAAGCGGGCAGAGACATCCGTATGGACGCGCGCCCGTTTCTCGCAACTGAACGCTAACGTCAACGCTGTTTCGGACTCATATTCTCATGTCACCGCCGTTGTGGCCTATGCTGCATCGTAGATCTTACACTGTTGCTAGCAGTATGACAATCAGACACCCTTGCCCACGCGAGGCTCTAGTACGCTTACGCCACTGCTCTCTTCACGGAAGTGCTCAACCACTGCAGCACACTTCCTAAAATTGCATAATGTAAGTGCCGAGGCTCTTGCAATCATACTCCCTTCCCACAGTCAGGCGATCTCCAGTGGCACTTTTCTTCCGTCTTCTTCGGGACTGTTTATGACCATGGATTGCCATGAAAGGGGAATCTTCTGTTATTGTCACTTGAGTTTTTCTCGCATTCATTGCACATGTTTTCTAATCGGTGCGTTGATGCGTCGCCTGCTGCTGCTGGACATGTGCACCGATGCCTTCTTCGATTGCCTCGGTTACAACTAAATATGTATTATTCATGAGTGCGTGGCTGCCGCCTTGTTTGCATGGTCGCCATTGAGATAAGCTGAAAAATAGGTGGAAGCTGACATCTGAACATTTAGAGCTGTGACAACCGTTTTGTTTAACCCCATTCGCAATGCCGTAGCATATTGCCGCGCGATGCTCACAGCTCTACGGCGCACAGCCACAGGCAGACCTGGTTGCTGCCGATATAGAATACCTTTTGTTAAGCAAAAAAACTTCATTTTAATTTGTGTTTTACGTTTGCGTCGCGACCGCATGGACCAGCCAAAAGCAAGCCAGCTCGTCAACCAAGAATCGCTAGGCACAACTTGGACACGCCATAACACATGAGGTTTGGCCAGTACTTTCTACACATGTTCAAGAGTTCAATCGCTGCTATATAGTGCGGGCGAATCGTGCCTTATCACGTGTCCGCCTGTTAGACTAGTACAGGTCCGAATCGGTTCCACCAGGCATGCCACTGCGCACACGCAAGAACGCATGCTCTATATGCAGCTGCAACAATGGATAATCCTTTCGTTCTTATCAATTTCTGGGGGGTTCATGTTGGCATGCTGGGTGCCATCCCACAGTGCCATGCGTCGCCACAAGGAATGCACTTCAATACCCGATGGGTGCATGTGTATGCTCACGCAGGAATCGTTATCTGTCATGATTCCATGTTCATAGGATTGATTTGAATTCGTGTCTTCCTGAGTATACGTACTTTGGAAGAAGTCCAGCACGGCGCAGCTTTCATCGTTATATCTTGGCCGTGCGTGTTGGAAAGATGCTTGGCCGGAAATTTCATTGACGGGTTGACAGCGATCGCTGAGTATCGCGTGTTGCGCTCCTCTCGGCGAGCTGTGAGCGCACAATCCAACCACTGGCACAGTCCAGGGACGCACACGAGAAATGCGTAATGGAAGACGATTTGAGCTTGCAAAGTTTCACCATAAAATCAGAAACTGATTTCTAGTCAGTGATTGCTTCAAGCAAGGTCACACTCCACGTTGTGGGGCCTGTAACCCTCACGAGTGCAGTCTGTGTGTGGAAGTTATGTCCGCTGCTGAACTCGATCACTTGGTTTTGATGGCTAGCTAGTTTGAGAATGCTAGCTTGAGAATTCTTCCTGCAAAGTTATTGAAGTAAGCTATTGAAAGTTTTTCTGTGATTCTTGTTCTCGTATACCTGCTGTCCATTGCCAATTGACACCTGATGCGACAAACATGGTGATGAATACGCTAGAGCAGGTAATCAGGTAATTGCACTAGTACTAGAAAGCAAGTAAAATACGACAAATCTGAACGTCTAAGCTCTACTTTGGCTTGGTGTTGCCTGTACATTCACTATGACAGTCTTCTACTTGTCTTCACAACCATTGACCACATGAGGTGTATCTAATTTCACAGGGTTGCCAACTCACTGTTTCAGAGCCCTAGCTGCTGCGAGCATTGACACAGTGGTAGCACAGTGATTCAATGAGTGCCTACCTAGCGCTGCTGTTTCTGCTGCTGTGGCGCGCATGTTCTGCCATGTATTTCTCAACAAGGTGGGCTTGCGTGGGTACATGTGACTTGAATGATAACAGACAACAAACAAACAAACAAACAAACAAACAAACAAACAAACAAACAAACAAACATCCTCGGGTATCACACCAAAGCCAA
>JAUMHO010000011.1:56791-70785 GCA_032360965.1 Ulva armoricana
GGACGTGGTCAGCTTGGCGAGGCAGTGCCAGTGCACGAGCCACTTCTGGTGTGCGCGGAGCTCCTTCTCCGCCGTCTTAAAGTCGGACGTGAGCAGCCAGAGCAACGCCTCCCATTCACACCGGGAGTGAGCGCGGCGGTTCCACTCGTTCAGCACTTACAAAGCGTGACCTACGGTCAACCATGCTAAGAATCCAAATGCAGCCACAGCTTCGTTTCGGCTGTGACCGTCCGCCGGGAGGGTGCCCGAGCAGAGTCATGCCAGCAAGCAGGTGCAACCATGAAATCCACCTAATTCCCATTGAAATAAAAAAAGGCCAGTCTCTATAGCGTCCAGGTCCTAGCCTGGCAGATCTGAGCCCCACAAACACCTCCATACCAAGAAAAGCGTCCACGTCCTGTCAGCCCCGCGACTGGGTGAGCCAAGCACGCACAGCACGCACAGCACAAGCCGCTCAGAAAACCCGGAAAACTCGTATCCATCAAGCATCTCCGCACGCCAACACAAGGCTGCGAGCCGTCCCACGGAGAGTGTCATCCACGGGCGCAAACACACCCACGGCGACGACGCAGGCTGCCGCCGCCTCCCCACGCAGACTGGACACGTCAGCAAACCCAAAACACGAGGAAAAAAAAACCGCCGGCTGCTGCGGCCCGCCGGCCCACAAGCTCCACGGTGCAGCCGCAGCGCCGGCGGCCGTGCCGGCGATGCCCTTATTTCTTCTGGCATATTGCCTCATCATCACACTCCAAGCGTGTGAACCGGTGTGGAGCGCAGCCACACCCCACATGGCTGCCGGCGGCGCGGCCCCCGCCTCTGTCCACCGCTGCGCACTGGTTGCCCCCTCCCCTCCCCAGCTGCGGCGGCGGCGGCATGCCGGCGCAGGAGACCCTAGGTGGTAGAGTAGTGGGAGGCGGAGAGGAGGGCGAGGTCGTGTGCGAGGCGGAGGTCCCAGAAGGCGAGCTCGCCGCTCTCGCTCGCGGTCGCCAGCAGCTCGGCCGGGCCGATCTTGACCATCTTCATGATGGGGCTGCTGTGGCCAAGCAGCGTGAGGACGTTCTCCATGTCCGCGGTGCCCCAAACTTTGACGCTGCTGTCCGCGCCGCACGACATTAGGAGTTTGCCGTCGCGCGAATACTGTACCGCGTGGATCGGATGCACGACCTCTGCATGCGCACCGACACCTCAGCAACACGGTTCTCACCACCAGGCCAGAGGCCGGCGAGGAATTCACAGCACACCCGACCCACCTCGACCCAAACTCGCACGCCGCTGCACTGGTCCAGCCCGCCCCGGAGGGGCAGCGCACGAAGCCACGGCGCCCACCGCAGGCGCGCAGCCGTGTCGGCGGTGTCATTGGGGAGGGGCAAATGCATGACGGTCATGCATGCGCAAACTGTGGAGCTAGTGGCCACAGCGGTACAGGCGGGGCGCACGATTGTCGTCTATGTGGCCGCCGGTCATGTGGGTGAGGACCCCCTTGGCCGCGAGGTCGAGCACGACGAGTGAGCCGTCTAGCGCCGCGACGGCCATGAGGACCTTCTCCTCCTCCGCCGTGGAGCTGTCCAGGGTGAACGCGACGTCCTGCACCTGCCCGCGCGCGACGCCGGTGAACGAGTGCCACAGCCCCGTCACGCCTGCGGCGGTCGGCCCAGCGGCAGCCGACGCCGCACGGCCGTACTCGGGGTCAAACACGTCCCACAGATGAACAGACGCCTCTCGCTTCTGGGCGCTCCAGTGCGCGGTGACGAGCAGCGGCCGGGGGGGCTCGAGCGTATGGATGTAGGGCGTGAAGCGTACGATGGAGGCGGCCCCGGCGTGGTTGCCCGTGCGTACCGCCCGCCGCAGCTTGATATCCCACAGGTACCATGTCCCATGCACGCTGCACGTCGCGACCTCCATACGGCTGCACCACAGCAAACACCGTCATTCGCCGCCTGTGGCCACAACTGCGGCCCCACCCGGACCGTGCAAGCGGCACAGGGCGGAGGTGCAGGGCGCGTACAGCAGGGACAGCGTGCCCAGTGCACACGGTGTGGACACCACACGCGAAGCAACCGCTGTGGAATGGGCAAAGAGGAGGGGGGGGGGGGACCTCTTGTAGGGCATGCAGTCCATGCTGGTGACGGCGCGCTTGTGGCCCTCCAGCCAGGAGGCCATCTGTCCGGTGGCGACATTCCAGACAATGATGCTTGTATCAACGGAGCTCGTGATGAGGCGGTGACCGCGCTCGAAGAACTGCATGGAGACGACGCGGTTGCTGTGCCCGTCGAGGGGGTGCGACTCGATGAGGCCGCCCTGCAGGTCGAGCGCCCACACGATGACGCCGCCCTCCGCGTCTGCCGACGCCATCAGCAGCACGCGGCCCTTGCGCAGGGTCGGCGCAAACGTGATGCATGTGACGCCCGTGCTGTGCCCGCTGAGCTCGTTCGCGCACTCCATCTTCGTGACGTCCCACACCCGCAGCGACCCCTGAAAGCATTCGCGCGCAGCGTGGCGGTATGCCGCAGCAATGGTGGTGGTGGATGATACCATGGAATTTTGGGGCTGGTGCCGCTTATGCCGCAAGGCGGTGATGTCCTTGCAGCACGCCGCGTGCTGTGTGCTGTGGAGTTCCTGCGCTGCACGCTGCCGGGAGCAACGAGACGATGACCCGTGTGACGGCGTGGGTGTTGGATGACGCGACACCTGGTGAGGAGAACACAGTGGGGAACAAGAGGAGGGTCAAGGTGAGATTCAAGGGGGCGCGGGCAGGCGGACAGGTGGATGAGGATGACTGGGTGGTGGAGGTGTCACTGTGACTGTCTGCGGGTGTCACAGTGTGGCAGCAATGATGCTGCAACCAGTGTTACAGGGAGGCAGAGAGCAAGGCGGAGCTCTTGACAGTATGACAGCCTGTGGGGTAACGTGGCATCTTGGAAGCGGGTGTGGGGGGCAGGCCCTCAGGCTGGGCTAAGGCTTGCTGCTGTGCTGTGCTGCGGTGACAGGCGGATGACACGGCATGAGACCGCGGTGACCGCCAGGAGAGACTGCTGGAGGGCGTGTGTGCGAGAATCCATGGTCAACTCTGGAAGCGCGGAGCTGTCACACGCGATGACCGTCTGTGATGCGAGCGAGCAGGTGACAGGCCGTCCCTTGCTGCCGGGGAGGCGACGGGACCCGCGCAGGTGGTACAGAGACTGCGGCATGACCTAGATACTGGTACCGTGCAGAGGATGCCGTGCGGACAGGTGGAAGTCAGGTCTGTGCAGCGCGCTCGAGCTTGCGGACGTGCACACGCTGATGACCGTGCGCTGGTACACCGGTAGCCACAGAGTAAGTGCATTGTCATCCTCCTGACGGGCCATGAGCGACCGCCACAGCGCGGCAGGAGGACAGGTGCTTGCCTGGGGCTGTCACTGACGCCGCCTGGTGAGCTGGTCTGGTGTGAGGCGGTGTCAGAGGATGTAAGGGACAAGCAGAGAGGGGGAGAGGCGAGGGAGGAGACAGGTGGTGGCGGAGGGAGCGGACCTGCAGGTCACCTGTGGCCATGAACTGGTGGCCCATGGCGTAGGCGTCTGTGCGGGTGAGTGTGGACCACGGGAGGGACGTCGTCGACGCCGCCTCGGACGACACGGTGGTGAGGTGCGTGCGGAGGTGGTTCAGCCGCGCCGAGGACCCAACCCCGCCAGAACTGCTGCCCGCGGCGGCCGCGGCCGCGGCGGCGGCCGCACCGCTGCCGGTGCTGACCAGCGTCGGCGTCACTGGCGAGGCAGCGGTGGCTGCGCCGCCGCCGCCCGGCGGCGTGGGCGCCGGGGCGGGTGGGGGCGCATCAGCAAGCGAGCAGGTGGTGGCGTCGGCGTCTTGCTCGGAGATGCGCAGGGGGCTGGGGGAGCGCGTGGAGGATCCAGGAATGGTGGAGTGGTGGGTCTTCAGGTCGAGCTCTATGGTGGAGGTTCGCAGGGGAATCTCGGCTGCAGTGGCGGTGGTGGAGGACGAGCCGACCGTGTCCAGCATGGACAGGTACTCGGCGTTAGAGGACGTCCCGAGCTGCATGTGTGACACGTGGTGCGCAGAGGCTCCCGGGGGTACGGCGTCCGGGTCGCCTAGAGCACACTTCTTGCGCATCTCATCGGCGACGAACTGGTCGATGGTGTTTATTGCGTGTGCAGGGACGGGCGGGCTGGCGGAGGGCGGGTTGGGAGCCGGGCTGGCTGGTGGGGGCAGCTGCACATACATGGCCCCATCGCGAGAGATGGCCTCGAGGGCGTCGTTGACCATGTGGTTGACGGTGTCTTGGAGGGACCTGGCGGAGTAGTGGCGCTGGCTGGGCGCTGCTGGTGGTGCTGCTGGCAGCTCGTTGGGAGGCCAACAGGCCACTGCTGTTATCTCCGAGCTGTGAGCAGGCGTGATGGTCTGGCACGAGATGCCTGCCATTCTGTTATTGAGTAGCCGCTTCTGATCTGTCACTTCTGGCCGCCCGAAATCGTCTGTGGGGTCCGCTGGTGGCATAAGCTGTTCCGCCAGTGCATACGTGTGGGCAGCTCGCGCATACTGCCCCAGGCCCAGCAGGGCATCTGCCTTGAGCAGATGCCCATATGCCCAGTCAAACTGTATCCGAATTATCTGCTCTGCTGTGCTGAGCGCTCGCTTCGCCTGGTTCAACATCAGGTGCACGGTGCCCTTCCTCCGAAGCGCAGCAAGGACGGTTGGAACCGGATGCGTCGCTGCATTGCTCATTATTGCCTTCGAGCTGTTGATTATGTCCATGAACACCGCCGGGCTGCTGTCTGGATGGGCTAGGCGGTACAGGTCGACGTACAGGCGCAGGCACCTGACATGGATGCCTGGCAAGCCGCTGCTACCTTCATCAGGATCGGTGCCGTACATAGATCGCTGAGATTCTGCCTGCGAGTCCATCATTGATCCCATGAACGCCCCAGCGTGAGCCGGGGCGTCCTGGCCGGAGAACAGAGCGTCGATCAGCTTTATCAGTCAGATTGAGCGGCTGGAACTTGAGATACAGAACCGAGGACTGAAGCTGAGTTTCGACAATTGTAAAACACAGCAAATCAGTGAAACTCGGGCGGTATCAGAGCTGAGTAGTAGTCGGCATTCGTGCGAGCACAGAACCTCGCTGACAAAACTCTCATCCAAACGCAGAAGGCAGCTTTGCCGACCTGTCGGGCGTACGCGCTGTGAAGTGCTGCATGAACTGCGCTGCGCTGTTGACCTGCATCGGAGCTTTGTGAACCAATTCTGGCAACGGATTCAGGCCTCCTGTGACGCATCGCAACCTTGACACCTGCCATGTGGTCGCATGCATACAGTCGCACAAGACTATCTTATCGCGACGTCCGCCGGCAGCACCTCTGACGTGCCGATGCCAGATTCTTCATGCGATCCTCGGCGTTGGCGTGTTTAAACACGAACCGTGGACGGGCGCCGGGCCCTGTGTCGCCGTTGATGGCGGAAACCCGTGTCATCGTCGAAAGACCATTATCCGCCAGAATCATCATCACCGTGCACCCAGGCGGTGTCCAGTGTACGTTTTGTAATGCGCTTACCCGTTCTGTATGCAGGTCTTCATATAGAGCCCGACCTGCGACGCCGCGTTTATCCATGACCCCCGCAGTTGCCTGCATGCACCCATGCACTCCCGCGGCCTGTACATCACAAGTTTCCAGGGCATCAACATCTCTCGCGTGGTGGTCATACGGGGGTTCCGCGCGCCTGTAAGGAGACCGAGCCTTACGGTGGCCACGCTGGGAGAATCATCGTCACCAACAAGATCGCACCTGTATAGATCTGTGACGCCGCTTTCTATATATTTGCCTGATCTACGCCTGCCGTGTTGTCCATCGATCAAACGCAGCAGCCTGCTCAGTCGGAGCATCGATTCCGCCTGTCTCCGCGTTGATCAGAGCCAACGCAGCTAGTCCACTGCGCGAACTGGAGTGCAATGTCGCTTCAAACGTGCTCAGAACGTTCGCAATGGATGGGTTGGAGAGCATCACAGCCTACATATGACGCGGTCGGTGACAGCTCCGATGACAGCGCCAATCTGTGGGCGCGCAGAAGTTTGTTGTCGCTGTGGGCAAGGATGCCATGCGGTCGAACACGGACAATGTGTGCGTCAATGGTACGCGTTATGCTCAAAGGGCACTGTGCACAGCAGTCCAGGCAAGCACTTGGTGCTGCGGGAAGCACATACAGACACAACGTTGAACGTGACTGCCATATCTGTCACTGCACGTGCGGCAGTAGTAAGCGAAGGGCTATCAGAAGTTGTTAATCCACACTGAAGTTTATGGTTGAACGTTCACACGCTGAGATCACGGTGGGTCGATGTCCCGAGGTGAACAGCTGCGGCCGACAATTACGTTGCGTGGGATGGTGCGGCCAACGGCTTTTCCAGCTGGACGGAAACGTGTTGCCGGGCGACCCACGACGTACAGTCCAGTGCTCAAGGGGGCGACTGCTGTACGTCCAGCTTGCTGTACATGTTGAAGTTCATTACTTTCGACGGTGTGCTGCCGCCCGGACATCCAATCCTAATAGTATTAATGACCGATGGTGCGAAAGCACTGGATGACTGCTCTGCTCCGTGACATCCAGCAAGTGAACCCACCTCACAAGGCACTGCACGATATAATCAGCGCAGGATTTGTGTCTCCGGAATGAGCTTGTTGTGGGGCTTGGGGGTCTGACGTGCCCGGACGCTGCTCTCGCGGCCTGGGAGACCTGTCGCAGAGCCCTCAGGCCTCCATCTCACATGCGACACTGCGAAAGTGTTGCAGATCGCATTCAACCGGGAAGTTGCATGATATCGTCGACTCGAACTGTATCTGGCATGCACAGTTGCCCAGACCATGCCTCACTTCAATTGCAAGAGCTGCAAGTGTCGAGTACCACTGGCACAGGCAAGCAAATGCGCGATCACTGTTGCTGCCCCTCACAAAAAGCGGAGATGTACCAAACGCTGCGGAGGGATTTCACGGCCCAAGTGTTCACTACGTTCCCAGGAGGCGTGGACTGGCTTGCAAGGTGCCAGATGTGTCAACAAGCATGTGCAAACCACGGACTAGCACCGGTCTGAACTCTACGCACGTCGTGGGGCAGCACCGTTGAGGCCGCTGTCCATGCGTCGTGGCCAGCACACGGTGGCAGCAGTTGGTACCGTCGTGCTAGCTCTAGCTGATAGAAACCGGACCCCCCGGAAACGCCTGAACTTGGTCCACAGTGACAGGGCCAGTTCGTTGACCTCGCTCTCTCCACGCACCGGTCGAGACGCTGTTGCATGGCGATGCAAGGTCATGCATGCCCACAATTACAGGGGTTGTTCAAGTGAACACAATCACACACTCCACCATTCCTTCCAGTCCACACTGGGCATGGCGTGCCAGGGCAGGTGTGCTCCCAGGGCAGAGGCACTCCCGCCGTGGCACAGAATCGGTCCTCCACCTGTCACCTACGCTCTGCAACTCTGGCATGGACCTGTCGCTGTCGCACACCAACACTGTGTAACACAGTACCTGTCGCTGGCGCGCACTGACACCTGCGCCACTCAGGCCTGACTCGGACACAACCAGCCTGCAGTTGTGCGGAGCGTCTGCAGCCCTCAAGGTAGCGCCCTTCCTGGCGTCACAGCCATGAACCCACTACACGGCTGAGGAACACCCGCACTCAAACACCACCCACTCCGACTCGACACCACGCCGGCGCATCCTCCACTCAGTCCTCCAGATACTCTGCCAGCTGGGCAAACTCAGGGTCGACCTGTGCATTCTTCTGCAGCCTCCGGCCGCTCCGTCTGTCATGGTCCGTCCGGCTAGCGCCGCCCCCGCGGCCACTCTCCCGCCTCTGGTGCTGCCCGGCTTTGTAGAACTGCAGCGCCGTCTGCCCAGCTTCTTCGGCGCGCAGGTAGTCGCGTGCGTTCTCAAACCCAAGCATCATCGCCTGCAGCTCCAGCGCCTCCCCCCCCTCCCCGCCGTCAAGCACCACACCGGCCAGCAGGCCTCCCGCGCCAGCAGTCCCGCTCGCCAGCGACAGCCCCCCCGCGCGCGCTTTCGCCTCACGCTGCTCCCGCTGCGCCCGCGCCTCCACGTTGCGCAGCCGCTGCAGGAAGTCCTGGGATCTCACAGTGAACACTCCCGGCGCCGCGGCCATCGCCTGGACCTCCATGTCGCTCGTCACCACGAGAGCGTGGTACGCTCCGCGGGCAACCAGCTCCCGCGCGGCGCGTGCGATCAGCGTGTCCGCCTCCATCGTCGCGGTGTACACCACCATCAGATCCTCCCGCTGCTCGACATCAAACCCGTTCGCCCGCCACGTCGGCCGCCCCATGTAGCCCATGCCGTCCCACACAACCACCAGCCGCGCCTGCACCGCGACCGCGTAGCTCTGCAGCCGCTCCTCCAGCCGCAGACGTGCCTCCTCAAACACCGTCGCACTCAGGCCGAGACTCGCGCTCCCTCTCCTGCCCCCGTCCTCCTCCTCCTCGCTGCTGCTGCTGCCGCTGTCGCCGGACAGCTCCTCAAGGACGGGACCGGGCGCCGGCGCGGCATCGGGTTGCAGCAGCTGCGCGGCGCGGCGGTCCTGGCGGCAGAGGACGAGGTTGAGGACGTTGTACCCGTCCACCACGAGCACCGGCGCGTTCGCTTGCTTCTTGGTCCCGTACAGCGACTCGATGCCGGGGCTCCAGGTCTTGCCGAACCGGCGCTGCGAGAGGAGTTGCTCCTGTGCACGCATCTCCTGACGCTCCCGCGTGGTCACCTCGACCTGGTGCCGCGTGCCCTCCCGCCTGAAACTCTGCGACTGCTGCCAGCGGTGCCTGCCCTGCTCCTCCCTCAACTGCATGCACACAGTCTGCTTGCCGTGGGCTGCTAGGTTGCACCGGCAGTGCCCTGCAGGAGCGCAGCTGGAATGTGGATGTTGACAGAGTGCAGGTTGGCCAGCGACGGTGGAGTGTCTGGCAGTAGAAGTGGAGTTGGCAGCCCTGGTTGTGCGTACATGTGTCTGGCTGTGTGATAGGAGAGGCTCTCGTACCCTGACATACTTGATCTGCTTTCTGACCGACAAGCTGTTGGACGC
Source organism: Ulva armoricana (assembly GCA_032360965.1). Lineage (NCBI taxonomy): Eukaryota > Viridiplantae > Chlorophyta > Ulvophyceae > Ulvales > Ulvaceae > Ulva > Ulva armoricana. Next base: position 65,864 of record JAUMHO010000011.1, read on the forward strand.
GCTGAGGCCGATGCGTGGTGCCACAGCTGGAGTTGCTGCCTGGGCATTTGGGTCATCCGCGGCTGATTTCTTCTTCCTCTTCTTTGCGGATTTCTGCATGTGCATTCGCGGAGTTACACGCCATCTGCTCATGTGTGGCTGTGAGCGTTGCACTGCCTCTTCACAGTATGGGGACCACGAAACAGCACCCAGAACAAGTACAGATGATACACATCACAAGCCAAGGCACATGATATATATCACACGCGAAGCCATGTAAACATACTCATGCAAGCAACGTAGGCCGTACCTTCTTTGCGTGTGCAACCACACCATCTCGCTCATGAGTCTGGAGCCACGTCCGCGCAGGAGCACGAGAGGACCACATGGAGCTGAAAGCGTTGGGTCTTCGTATCATTCCATATTTACAGCTCCACGGACTCGAATGGGCTGACACGCTCGTCGAGGTTGGATTGAATGCATATTGACGCCAGCATTTGTGTCGCGCACATGGAAATAACTCAGAGCACCATCTTCAGCCCAACAAGACCAGAATCTGCACAGTCAGAATATGATTGATTGAGCAGAGTTATGTCTTCCGACGGTGCGCTCAAATTTGTTTCTTGGACACGGGTGAGGGCATGGTACTGAAGAGTGAAACCTGCGAACGCGCTCTAAAAAAATGTTCATGCGGCAGGTGTTCACAACAAAGATTTCCCTTCGAATAATTTTCGCATGCCCTCACTCACGTCGACCCCGTGTTGATCCAAATGCCTGTTGACGTGCCGGAAGTGGTGTACGGGGCGCATGTACAAGGTGTGGCCTGTAGTTCAATCTGAAACGTCGTATAAAAATCACAGGCGCGAATACCATAAGCACCCAATCATCACTGACAGAGGACATCATAGCTATAGCAGGCTCAGGTCCAATGGAGGTAAATTTTGCTCGCACCTCACCTTCTGCCACCTGTCGCTGGTGAATGTCTTAGCGTCAGAGAACATAAAGCTGGTGACAACATCCATGTGAAACGAGTTGGTGTAGTATGGGACGTGGTAAAGGACACATCGGTGGCCGTGGTCGAGGTGGGGGACGCGGTGACCGCAGCCGAGGTCCTGCACACAGCGATGAAGACGGTCTGGATGCACCCGGGCGTGGGGCGTTCAAAAGCGCATCGGGCTCAGCAAAGTTTAGAAACGACGATGATTCTTCATCAGGGTGCGCTATTCAGCGTCAAACGCATTCGTCCAGTTGCACCGAGGTCATGACCTGAACCGAATGCAGACGTCCGACAGGCCTGAGCCTGGCAGTGCACAGCAAGACCCCCAAGTTCTTGCAGCCATACGCACATCTCTTGGAAAAAGGAAATAGAAAGGCGCGTCCAGCACGAGTCGAATCTGACGATAACGACGATGGGCAGGACGACCAAGGCGCAGCTGTGAGTTCTTTTGTACAGTATGAGCTTGCATGAGCGCTGTGCCAAGAGCATTCCGTTTGACCTGCACTTGCTTAATGACTTGATGCATTGCAGGATGCTATGATGCGAGCCTTGGAAGAGCAGCCAGAGCTGAAGCTTGGTCTGGAAGTGTCCCAGGTTGAACGGATGCAGGCAGAGGCTGCAAAGGAACGCGGGAACGATTCTTTCAAAGCCAAGGATTTTCCTGCCGCAATTCAGCATTATGACGTCGCCATCCTAGCTGACAACACGAATGCTGCATACTACAGCAACAGGTGTGCTCGGTTGGACTTGATGTGGAATTAGCATTCCGTGTACCGATCTTCAGTGTAGCTTTGTAGTCCGAGATGCATTTGACTCGTCAGGCCATTGTGTGTCGCATGAGAAACATTTTGGATCATGATACTGATTACCTGCCTGACGTGCCCTCTTTGCAGCACGGCTCTGCTACATGCACCACGGGACAACCCAGTCCTACCCAGCTCCATCTAATCATCAGGCCTACGTCCTGATATAGTCCCTAGGCTGGCTGCATCGAAACTACGTACCGTTTGAGTGTCCGTAGTGTTCGTGCTGGCCGTTGATCAGCCTCCTCTCTGACCGCTCGTCGCGCTGCCAGTGCCGGCATGCATCGGTCCTAGTGAACGTCCGATCCGCTTAGAAAAGCTTGTGGAGGCTGCATGAAGCAGTAGAGTGTCGATGAAGCAACAGCAGTCGTTGGCATTGGATTCATTTTTTGCGCTACATGAACGGCTGTGCGCTGCGAAGCAGAGGGCATGCCTTCCTCTGCAGATCGGCGGCTCACGCGGCCCTGCAGCAGTGGGAAGAGGCCCGGAGTGATGGGGCTCGTGCTGCAAACCTGCGGCCTGCGTGGTCCAAAGCATGGACGCGCCTGGGCGCTGCGCTCATGGGGCTGCAGGACTATGAAGAGGCGAAAGATGCATATGCTAAGGCCATTGAGTTGGAACCCGACGACAGAACCATCAACAACGCATGGCTCAAGGTCAGTGCCGCCCCGCGACTGCCGCTCGTTGTGATGGAGTCGTGTTCAGCATTTCCACGTGCAGCCGTTGCGGATGAGTATGTTGATGCCTGCCTGGTTCCCAGTTGCAGGCCTGCGACTGTGTTGAGGCCTGGACACAAGCCTACCTGGTTCGTAGGTATCGCATCTGCACGCCACGTTCTGGGAATCAGTGCCGCGTTGTCCTTCTGTTTCAGCGTCTAATGCCTTCGAGCCTGTTGCTCAATATGGCGGATGGCGTACCTCCGCATGTCCCATGCTGTGCACATGCATCTATCCACATGCATCTATCCACATGCATCTATCCACATGCATCTATCCACATGTACCTCCAGGATTAGCGCAACTGTCCGGATGCACCGCTGGAGTGGCTGCATGGAGTACAGCAGCATTCACTCCTGCTTTTCCACCAGAGCAACAGTGTTAAACCATCAAGCACTCGCGACCGCCTGGCTGCCGTGGCGCCTCCGCATGCTGCGTGCATCTCTGGGACCTTGCCTCCGCGCCGCTCGTCACCGCTGCCACCGCTCCGTGCCTGCGCCATGCAGTTCTGCAACCCTTCACTGCCAGTGTCGCCCAGGCTGCACCTGCCACTGCACGCCATGCATACAGTGCATGCAATACCCCATCCTCTCTCTACCGCCGCTAATTGATGGTGTGCCGGTCGCTATACAGGGCGGTTCCGATCATGCAATGCCGCGGTGTGTGCAATGCCGATGAGTGTGCAGGCAGACTATGAGGAGCGACAGGCGTCGCAGGCCGGCCGGCTCGCCTTCAACAAGCGCAAGATCAAGGGCATGCCTGCTGCAGCAGACGCTGCTGCCTCTGGTGGCGCTGGCCAGAGTGCCCGGGGACCCAGGGGCAGTGCTGCAGTGGCAGACGGGACCAGTGGCTCCGCAGGGGCGCCGGCTGTGGTTGGCAGCGGCCGCCGTGGTGCTGGGCGGGGGCGGGGGCGCGGCCGGCGCGACCGCGAAGCCGTCAATGCTACAGCGGCTCCGGTTGAGCCTGCACCGAAGAAGGCCAAGCGGGCGATACTGTCATTTGTTGACGACTCGGAGGAAGATGAGTGAGTGGCGCTGAGCACAGCCCTGCATGTGCAGCTGCGGCGCCAGCCGTGGCCGCCAGGTGGCGGGGCAGAGGCCACCGGGCCTTCGTTGTACAGGCGCATGGCGCCGTGCTGGGCTGCAGTTCTGCTGCCAGCAGTGCCAGCATGTGTAAGTGCCTGTGGCGGAGCAGCAGGTCTCCTAGTGATGTCCGCCGTGAGCATCGGATGTCGTGAGCATCGGTGGGGATGACCGGCATGCGTTGCGTGCACGCGTGCTGCACCTGCAGCCGGGAACTGCACCTCTGGCGAGCTGCACCTCTGACGAGACCAGCTTTGCACCAGGCCATGTGTCCGTGTCGTCAAGTGACTCAGTAGGAGAGCACGGCGAAGTCGGATGTATGGTTGCAGGCGCTGTGACGAGTACAAGATATGCTCGCCTGAAGAGTGCCCGTGGTGCGATGCTTCATGCCGCCTGTTGGACCGGCCCCGTTAATATCTCAGTAGGCGAGCATCAACTGATGAATTAGCCGAGTATGCGTGACTAGCTGTCTCCTCTTGCCTGCAGGTGGGAGAGCAGGGCTGCGAGGTTCTATTCCATCAGATTGCGGATGTGGTAATTGGCATTCTGTCTGCTGAGAAATAAGGGCTGAGATGACCTGGCTGCGCACATGATGTCTGTGGCTATGTGAACGGCGTACATGCTGCTGCAATGTGATACTGCCGATGTGATACTGCCGATGTGGTATTCTAGCCATGCATCACAAACGATGCTGTTGTGTTTGTGTTGGTTGGCCTGGCTTGACCTGCAGACGGTCCTTTCCATGCTACACGCAACCTCGATGCCATCCCGCTTCCCGGTCTTGCACCGACTCTGGGTGCTATGCAAGACCTGTAGTTTGGCGACTCTGCGGGATACATGACCTACCAAAACGTTGAGTACTGACAGTGGTCGATTGAATGACAAAGCAGGCCGTGTGGCTGCCATCCAGCTAGGAGACTGCGTGAATGGCTGCCAACTTGGAATCACAGTCATTGGATGCAGTGTCTGCTGATGGGGAGGGCTCTCCCAGCGCACGGCCAATCACGCCTCCTGTGCCCGCAGCCCCATGCATGTATGTGCCGCAGATGCTACAGGTCCAGGCCTACATTGTGCTCAGAAAGGGTGCTTAGAAGTGTATGATGGTTTGTTTTGGCTGTTGCGAGCATTCGGGAATGTATGTGGCAGGGCCAGTCAGCCCGGCATACCCAGAGAGTGTGTATGGATTGCCCGTGTACAGACCATTAAGTACATAAGGATCACGTTCGTTCCATCATACCGGACTGTAAGTACCCACGAAATGATTGGCCTTGATATGGAATGAAGTTCAGTCCTGACTTAGTGAGGGTGTCGTGAGGTGTCATACTGTTGTAGTGTGACATTGGGC
>JAUMHO010000011.1:73189-90091 GCA_032360965.1 Ulva armoricana
CGATGCTTTATATGCGATAGTCCGAGGTAGTTACTCCGGACTGGGTATACCTGTAACAGTTTGTCAGACGTTCCATTACAGGCCTCGTCATCTCCATCTTTAAACGGCACAGGCGCGCACTGATAGTAAGCAATTCGACCTTGTGAACCTGTATCCAGTCCCTGAAGCGCGTGTGATCGGGGTGCACAGTCCTTAAGGAGCACTCGCATGTGTGGTCTGGGAACGGTGCAATGTGCGGGGTCATTCTGACTTCTCCAGCTGGTAGGCTTTATCGGCCAGGAGCTACTGTCGAAAGTCCGGTGAGGGTTGCCATACAGTGCAGGTAAGGGTGAGGTGTAGCCAACACTGGTTTTGGGCACGCTGCAATAGGCAGTGGTCACAGGAGGCCTGCCAAACATTCCGCACACCCAAGCGAAGGTCAGATACTTGTTCTTGGCATGGCCTGCGGTCAACCGCAGCAGGACAGGCTTACCTGCAGCAGGCAACCAGCAGGGGTTGCTTGAATTGTTGCACCCATGGTCTGCACCCGCCCCTCATGAAGTTGCATGCCTGTCTCGACCATGGGCGCTCCGAGGAGACGCATGCATGGCACATTCAGGAGTAGGCAGTATCATGATTCCTGCCGTGCTGTTCGGAACGCTGCGGTAGAGGGCTCTGCCTGTGGTTGGTGTATGCTGACGTCTGACTGGCGCTTGGCCATGATCTATCAGATCATACATGCCCACATACTCCATGTAAGTCAGTCTTCCTGTATCATCCTGCAGAAGCTTGGTCTGTCCCGGGCAGTTCTGGCACCAGAGCCTTGGTGAGACTGCGCATGTGTGCTTGCCTCAACTGAATGGCACACACAGAGGTTGCATCATGCCGGGAGATTTCCATGTAAATTTCTGGTGCGCCAGCGTTACCAACTTTGTTGTTCCTACTCGCACATCCGCGCTGTATAAATGCCGCGCAGTGCACACTGACGGGTACTGGTGGCAAGCAGTGCAGCCGCTCGGACTAAGAGTGCCCACCTCTGCTACAATGATTCACCCACAGCGCCGCCTTGTCTCAAGTCCCTGTGCACATGCCGGCAGTACTTGGTGGACTCAGGGGTATGGTTTTGTTCATGTATATGTAGGGTGGCGCTACAGTGTTGGCTCATGCCACTCTTCCCATGGGCAGCAAACGTGTGCACCCAAGCTGCCGCTCCTGGAGAATTAAGTTTGCAGCAGGGCCGCACAGGTGTGCTCGTGGGCAGACGTGTACGTGGGCACGTGGGCAGGCTGCTGCATGTCCTCGGTGGGCAGCCTGCAAGCGGGAGGCTGCCTGTTCCATGTCAGCAAGAGGCACCCCATGAGGCAGTGCGATGTGCATGAGGCAGTGCGATGCGCCCGGCAGGCAGTGGCAACGCTGCGGCTCGAGGCATGTGCTGCTGTTGTGGCTGTGAGACTGTGTGCAGGCGGGCGGAGCACAGATCACTGGTGCCTTGCAGCGACAGCGCCTGCCTGCATGGCCGCAGCCCCCGATCCTGCAGGCTCTCTTCTTCCCCTTACGCTTCAATGTCCACCAGAGTCACTCAATTGAGGGGCTAGCTGTAAGCACGTGACCCGGTTGGACGCGGCAAGAGGCGAGGGTGCACATGGCTTGCCGCGTCCGACATGGCAAGAAGCGTCCAAGAAGCGAGGGTGCACATGGCTGCTCTGCCTGCTCTCCCACGACATGGCCGAGACTGGTACCGTTGTGCAACAGCTTCGTAGCGCTGGAGTATTTACATAAGGTACAGGCTGCCCGTAGCCTTGGTCACAGCAGGTGCTCACAACTCCTTGGAAGCCCCGCAGCTCCACCAATGCAGTCATCTCTGGCCGTGCTACCTCCATGCAATGTGCCCGGCTCTCTCAGCAGAGCAGGGCGGCCATGTCGTCCAGAACAGGAGCATGCATGGATCTGTCCGCAGCTGCAACATTTGCTGCACGTGCATGGCACGGGACCCAGGGAGACAGGCTCAGCCTTTGCCTACTCTGTGCCCTGCTGAGGGCAAGGTGGCTGAGGGCAAGACGGCCCTGGACATCGGTTCATGCGCGTTTCCACACTGTCCGGAACACCGCCGTCTTCGCATTGCTGCTCCTAGTATATGTTGATGTCTGCATGATCTCTTGCCCGTCATCGCTCAGCGAGTACCGATCTATACACTCACCGCTGAACGGTTCTCCCCACGTCACCCTGCGCAGGCACTCACCTCGAGTTGGAGGTGGTGTGCATGCCAACCAGACAGCCATGGCAGTGGCCCGTTGTCAGCATGCAGGAGACAGTGAATCATGTTGCAGGATGCTTCTGAGGTGGCCGCACGCACGTGGACACAGGCACGTTCCTGGAGAGGGGCGTGGCTGGAACAGACAGTGGACCCCGATCACAGTGGAGCTCTGCTCGCACACATTTGTGTAGTCACACCTGACACATGGGTGCCCCTCATTGCTGCGCTCGAAGTTGCCTTCGATGGAACCTCTTCGTAGGTCTCTGCGGGAATACTGGCGTGGATCGCCAGACTTGGGGTATGTCTCGTTGATTGTGATCACCAGTGCCTGCATCTCCAGGTGCTCACCCCAGCAGGAAGGTTGCAGGAATCGTGCAGGGAGACATGTTGCGGAATTTTAATATCACGCATGGGAGGGCAGTCTGTAGTGGCAAGCACTGAGAGCATGGTGTGTCTGTGCTGTGCTGATCATGGGGACGAATCTAGGGCTGCTTGGTCATTGTCTTGGATTGGGGCTGCTTACAGGCAGGCCCCGATGGTGACAGGTCACGGCCATATGAGTGCTACTTTGATCACAAATGGAGTTACTGCCCAGAGTACAGCTGCAGCGCTTGATACATCTGGAGCTCGAGGCAACAGCACTATGGTCTGGGAGCAGACAACCACGGCCTGGTTACGCGAACTTGTGGCACACCAGCCAACACACGCAAAATACGCACTTTCACGTGTGTAGTAAACTCCAGGTCAGTGTCGTCGATTTTCAGGTTGTTTGCCAGTGACGCCCCTCGACGTGCGATGAACGTCAGTTCGAACAGATCTGCTGTTTCTTGCATCGAGTCCGATCTTGACTGGTCCTTATGCCATTTACCTGACAGTGACCTTGCCCTAACACTAGCTTGTCGTCTTCCTCGGAGCGATGATTCTTCAACACGTCGAGCAAAGATGGAAGCTGGTTTCAAAGACAACGGAATGGACTGCAACATTGCGACGGGAGCAAATAGCAGATTCCTCTGAGGAGTAATTAACAATCTGAGGCTGGATAATAAGGTCGATGAGATACCGCAGGACGATGTAGAGCAGATGGTCGGTTGCATTCACACGACGCGCTTCGCACACAGCGCTATTCACATGTCGTGCTTAAGTACACAGGTATCACGTTCACCAACATAACGATATGCTGGCATTTGCCTCAACGTGTAACAGACGAACTGTGTACCGTGCTGCCCTCAATTTACAGAATCTGTCGCTGGGCGCCATGTGTGGCGACAGGAGGTTCTTGGTTTGTGCAGTTCGGGAGCTGTATGCCCGGGGAGAGCTCAGGACGTCCCTCTTCCCACGCAGTCGTGCAAAGCTCTGTCAGCTCAGCTCCTATAGTCACAGCGGTACGGTGTTGTCCTACATCGCGCAGTTATCGAGTGGACGACCAAGACAGTCCCAACATTTTTCGAGTTTAAAGTGTTTCAGTGCATGAGCAAAGCTCAAATCACGTGACAACATGCCACACATTCTGTCACCTGGCTGTAGTTCTAAGACGTGCGTCAAGTCTGTGCCACAAATCTGTGTCAGGGGAGCTCGGGGTCCACAATTGACGTGCTTGTCCCGCCAACAACGATCAACCAGGACCAGGGCAGCGCAGGAGTCAGAAAAAAACTCGAGTGATCTCGTTGGTGAAGATGCTGCTACGTTCTCATTAGAGGAGCAGACCAAGGACCAATGGACTCGTTTCTTACTTGTGCTTGGGACCGTCACGGGAGTGCTGGTGCGTAGCAGTGTATCTCCACTCTGACATCCGCATGATAGAATTTTATGTACATTCTAATTATCGTAGGGTCTCTCATGCAAATTAGCTTCCCCCAGAGCGTCATCGTCAGTGTTGTCAGTGCTGCACACGCCTTTGAGCAGATCAGAACAGAACAAGGCAGACTAGCACTGCTGCTCTATGATAACAGCATTCGCGTGATATACGCCTTAGCGCCATTGAGCTGTCATGTACGTGTATGTTAACGCGCTGCCAAACATCTGGTTCATGTGGCCTCTGTCACATGTGTTCAGGCAAACACATGCGCTGTTTGCACAGTGTGAGATTCGAAGACAAAGATCGAGTGATGGCAGGACGTTGTCACGTGATAGCATCTTGGCGTTACTTTCAATCCTTTAACAGCTTTCGAACGAGGCCCAGCCGTTTGCCCCTTTGTTAGCGCCCAGATTTGGGTGCTCTCTCGGACAAGAGCGACCGGGAACGTACAGATACACACTGCCTTGGCAAGCTTGACACATGAGACTATGCTGCAGCTGGCTCTGATAAACTTGACTCCTGTGTTTGACTTCTTCGTGGAGGGCTTTGAGGAGGCCTTGGTGGAACCGCAGTACGCCATGGTGGGCATCCTCACTTTCTTCGCCTTCTTCCACAGCGGCCTCGCCTTCCTACGTCCATACGGTGCGAAACAACTCCGCTACTCCTGGTTGCACTCCGCTGAGCAGGGCGTCGCAGTCCGGGCTCGCCGGGCATTTGCCCGGTCTGAGACCTGATGCAGGCTCTCCTTGCTGGCATGTACCAATACCCAGCTTGGGCATGTGCATCTGTGTCACACCTCTGGTGTGCGCCTGTGCCACGCCTCAACGCATGCAAGCTACCTCGGCTGTTGTCTCTGCAGCACACATGCACGTCTTAGCGGCCGCCCGTCACAGACCCATGCGCAGCGGATACCCCTGCCAGAGCTTTGTCCATGTCTGAATGTCTGAATACATCAATGGACGCCAGGCAGCGGACCTCATCCAAAAGGAGCCTGTCGCCGCCCTTCAGACCGAGTAGTTTCCCTCTTTATCGCACGCACTGACTGCTCCGAGGAGCATGCATGGCCTGCTGGCACGGCGCGCTCGCATCCCATCCCACCGTCCGCCCGTCCGCCCGCGTCCGTCCCCACATCTGCGCTCCTCACTTGCCAAGCGGCTCCAGCAATCCTCTGGCGCGCAGCCACGACTGGGTGAATGCTCGTGCATGGGTCCAGACCAGGCGCCATGAAGCAGGCCATCCCCACTCACACGGAACGACACCGTTCATCACTCTCAAGCCTGCCTCCACCGCATACTTTGGGTCCCACCGCTGCACCCTCCACACACGCCGGGTGCCCCACAGTGATACACGGGTGATGCAGCAGCCGCCCACGGCGGCCGGTCACCCTCACAGGCGGGGCCAGCTGATCTGGGGGGCGGTGTGCAGGTGAGGAGCTAGTGGGGCCGCGGGCGTGGCGCGTGCTCTTCGGCTCGGTGTCGCTGCCGCTCGCCGCCGTCGCCGTCTTCTACTTCATCAACCACCGCTACGACGGCACGCAGCTGTGGAACGTGCAGGGCACGCCCGGCCTGCACACGGCGCTGTGGGTCGCCAACTTTGTCTCCTTCCTCTTCCTGTACCCCTCCACCTTCAACCTCCTCGAGGTCGCCGCCGTGGATAAGCCGCAGCTGCACCTCTGGGAGACGGGCGTGTCGCGCATCACGCGCCACCCGCAGGCCTGGGGGCAGCTCCTCTGGTGCCTCGCGCATACGGTGTGGATCGGCAACAGCTTCATGGTGTGGACGTCGGCGGCACTGTGCGCGCACCACTTCCTCGCGATGCCACACGGGGACTTCCGGCTGCGGCGCAAGCACGGCGCCGCGTTTGACGCGGTCAAGGCGCGCACGAGCGCCGTGCCCTTTGCCGCGATCCTCGACGGCCGCCAGCAGCTGCCGGACGACTACTGGCGCGAGTGGGCGCGCGCCCCGTACGCGGCCGTGTGCGCCCTTGCCGTCGGAGCGTACTTCGCGCACCCGTACCTGCAGCTCATCGCGTACAACCTCAACTGGTAGCCGCGGCTGCGGCAGGGCCGTCGGCTCGTGCGGCACCGTGGTGTATCGGCCGTGCAGGAAGACAGGGCTGCCGGTGTGGGTGTGCTCTGTGACCATGGTGTGCGGAGGCAGCACAGGTGGGCCGTGTGCCGCATGTGCAGAGTGTGCCAGGCATAACTCGGTGTAACTGGTGTAACTCGGAATCTGTAGGACATGCACAGATCAGATCGCCTCCTCAGAGGGGCGGTCCACCGCGTCTGTGAGCCTTGCTAGAGTTCCAGAGGTTCGTTTTGACTGCCATTTGAAAGGCTAGATATGATGCAAGGCTTATCACATGAGCATGTTGAAAATTCGAACGTGTTGTGAACCACTCTTGCCACTGTGTCGTTGCATGTGGCGTGGGCATGACGCGTACAGCTGATATGGGCGAGTGAGCAACCCTGGGGTGGCAACTGAGCTTCTGTGCACAAACTGTACAAGTGACAGATGCAGGTGTCCAGCATGTCGTGAACAAAGCTTGGCAGACGATGCATCATGTGTGGAGGGGGTGGGTTTGTGCATGGGGATACTGCACTCCGAAATGTCATCATTAATCAGGTCAGAGAGAATGATCGGGTTCGAGTCATTGATTTTGGGCATGGTGTATGCTACAATGGCTCAATACCACGGTAGAATGGTGTCAAAGTTTCTGTCAAAGGGAACAGAGAGATCAGCTACACAGGGTGAACACTGCATGTAGACTTGAGCAGGATCACTCCCTGAGGAACCGTGTGATTTAATACTCACCTCGGTTGGCTATGCAGTCTACGTACTCGGGCCACTGTATCACAACACGACCGGAACGTCAAGTCCTTTCATCATAAGCCTGTCCTGGCGGCCTGTCTAGCTGTTGCAAGACCCCAGGGCAGAGTCCTGGATTGAAGCCGTGCGTACACCTGCAGAGACTGAGGCCTCTGCGCTCACTTGCCTGCTGTTACCAAGGTGCTCGAGCAATGCAATGGCCTTGCTAGCATGAACAGTGACCCCTCGACACTGGCCTGTGGCACACCAAGGGCACGTGTCAAAACAGTACGAAGTTTACATAGGGGACCTGGCAGGTCAGCACTGGTCTTGTGTTGTCGGCGGGGGGGGGGGTCCAGAAAGAGGCGTAGCTGATGTGGATCAAACTGGAATGGCGCTATGTCAGGTCCTGGATGTGCATTGCAGCAATTGATGTTGACACGAGCTGCATGCGCCACACGTCACGCCTTGGCATGCAGGACAACAGTCAGCATACTGCGCAAGATCGCAAGAACACGACCTGTCGATGAACACATATGTGCCATGCTGTGTGATTACATGCAGAGATAGCGAGGAGCCATGGTAAAAAGTCCAAACTAGTCATAGGAGCTGTAAGAGCCCCACCCCAGTGCCATCCAAACGATCGAGATGGTGGAGATCACCAAAGGAGACATGAACCCCTTCAGGTCTACTGTCTTGAAGATGAAAAATTCCCCCGAAAATTTCAGGAAGGCGATCACGAACGAGCCCAGCGTGGCCAGGTAAAGAGTGGGCTCTTCCATGCGCAGCGCAGTGCAGACGCACAACATACATGTCACCAGGGTCCAAGCTGAGAATGTCCTGCCTTGTAGGGGGTTGACCTGGTCCGGTCTTAGACGATATACTCTCTGTTGGAAGACAGAAGGCTTGAAGATGCCTATGAACACGGACAGCATGCGTAGCGAGGCCGCCCCGACCAGCCACACTCCTAGGAACTTGCTAGGTATCATCATATCAAAGGTTAACACATGTCCGCATTCCGTGATGGATCGCTAGCTCTACGTTCTAGACATTGTCACCGGCGGGTCACGAGCCACGCTTTGGTGCATCGCCAGAACCTCCGCAAAGGACCTGCAAACGCACGGAAACGGCTTGTGGAAAAATAGTCATAGATCACATACAGCAACCAGTGTGACTTTTGTGTGCTCCCGCGATGCCACAGTCTCGCGCGACATCTCATGCACGGAGCTAGTGTTCCTCCAGCCAGGCACTGCGTCGGCCAGCGTTTGAGGGATGAAACACAAACCCGCCTGCTCATCTCATGGAGAGCTGATGTAACCGGTCCGCTTTGCACTCCAGTCACATGCCTGTCTTGGATCTCTCCTGCAGTTGAGACGGGTTTAGTTGGATCCACACACTCGGTGCTTGCACAGGTCCGGGTTCCCCAGCCCCTCCAGGGTGGAACTCAATGACGCCAGTTTGTATGTTCCAAACCCCTCAATTCATGCACTCTTTGCCAGTGTCGATTTTAGGGGTTGCCCGGTGCCATTCGTGGTTTGACTGTGGAAGGAGAACCAAAACCAAAGAAATCGGGCATCATGCCAAACCTAAACGGGCGTTGGCCACGCAACCCAGCGTAGACCGATTCAAGACATGAGCAGAGGGGGCACCACCATGTGGGCGGCAACAGGTAGGGGCACCATGCAGCGGAGGCAGGACTTGAGGACCAGTCGTGCAAACCGACGCAATTGCAGGAAGAGGCGGCTGAGCGCCGACATCACAGAAAATCCCCCAGCAGAAACGCCGCAAGCAGATACAAGCACTTGTGTCATGGAATGCAGTTCAGGCCCGACTTGGTAAGGGTGTCATTGTGGTGTAGCGTAACATTGGGCCCATGAGTAAGGTTAACTGATGCTTCATATGTGATAGTCCGGGGTTGTTACGTTGGACTGGGTATAACTGTAACACTTTGAAAGCCATTCCGTTTCAACTTCTGTCTTACACGGCCAGGGGGCTGGCGGCCCAGGAAAACGGTAAGGTCAGGAAGGGAGTAAGATATGCGGAGGCGACATCAACCGAGGTAGGGTTCCACGGGAAAGCAGCATGCAGCACTGCGTCTGCCTAGGTGGACTCAGCGCAAGCCACGGCAAGGTCCTTGCGGAGGAGGGCAACACCTGATCTGCCGTTGGAGCACAACACACAGGGACATGTACTGGCACTGAATACAGTGAGATCCGAGATGAAACCCCATGTGCATCTGATGTTGTGCATTTAACCAAGATCTTCTCGTACTTCTGACACCGTCATCAGGCACTTTGATCATGTTCTCGGAAACGAGAACGAGAGCAGTGATCGAGTTCTCGCCAATCCAACGGGCAACGACTCTGCATGGGCCCTCACACGTGCCACAAAGTTAGGCTCCTGGCCGCTCTGGGCCGACCGGAACATCGCCGGAGCCTGCATCCGGGCCCCGGCCTCTGCCTCCGGGACGGCCGGTGTCCGGCAACACGTTGTCAGCGCTGCTCTCGGGCAGCGTGCGCGCGTGGCCGCGTGCGCGCTCACCGAGCCAAACACCGAGCCGAACACCGCGCCCCCGGCCCCCCGGTCTGCCGTGCGTGCCTGCTCCGTCGGGCCCGCGGTACGGTAGACCAGCCCCCCCGGGCCTGCCGCCGCCCAGCCTGGATGGGTCATCACCCTCCACGTCACTCTCTGCTTCGCTCTCACTCACCGGGCTGCCAACGGCGGCGGCGAGGTGGCGCGCCTTGTCCTCGAGGTCCTCCATCTTGTCGGACAGCGGCTGGCTCTGCGACAGCACGCTGCCCGGGCGCAGCAGGCGCACGCCGTTCATGCACAGCCGCAGCGCCATGAACGTCGCGGTGCTGAACCAGCACGCCCTCAGCCCCCAGCCCTGGGCAAACGACCAGTCCACCACGACCTGCGCACGCCGACCGTCATCCGCACCGGAACAGTGTGTAACACGAGGCCTCTGAAGCATGATACAAGCTCAGGTTGCAAGAAATGCTGCCTGTGAACAGCACACAGAGGGGGTGCGCACCCTGAGGACACCAAAGGCGACGGTGTAGGAGGCGAGGAGGAACCAGGCGTCCCGGGCGGCCAGCAGGATGCCCTCGGTGCCCATGCTGCAGCAGTGGAGCAGGATGTGCACAGCAAACAGCGGCAGCGCCGCGCGCACCGCGGCCTGCACGGCGACGCTGCTCGTGAAGAGCGGCACCGTGTAGTAAGCAAAGGCAGAGCTGGCCACCACGTTGAAGGTACCGATGATCGCGCCGCAGGCAAAGATGGCCTTGGAGAACGCCCAGGCCGCCTGGGGTGTGCCGATCTTGGGAGGCAGGAAGGCCTGGGCGGCATGACAGACGGTGTCGCCAAACACGCCGAAGAACATGGCAAAGCCTGCAGACAGCCAACCCAGTCGCGCCATCTATCCTACGGGCCCTGCCTCCCATGCATGTGCACTCACATCCCTGGGGTCGAGTGGGCAGTACCATGTGATGTGTGGTTGTGCATCTATGCAGGGCGCGTTGCGTTGCAAGCGTCAGTGTGGCAGAATGATCACTGTACACAACCATGGAGCGATGGAAACTGGATGGTCAGGGTCATGGGTGAGTGCTCGGGTGATCTCTGGCGTCAAACACCATGGTCCGAGCCGGTGGAGTAGCGCACTGAAGATGATCTGGTGGCCGGCAGATATGACCGATCCAGCCTCGGCTGCACGTGCGGCGATCATGCCGAACAGGAGCACCTTCAGGACGATCACTCCCAGGACGGGGCCGGCGATGGAGAGGAAGGTGGCCGCGGTGGCCGGGCGCGGCACCGCGGCGCGCACCGCCACCTGCTGCCCGCCATACGCGGACCTCCCCGGCAGAGGCCTCCGGATGAAGTGCAGCATGAGGAAGAAGACGACGATGTTGGCAGCTGCACAGGCGCGAGGTGATGAGGCGGGCCTCACGGCAGGCGGTGCCGCGATGGCTGGCGGCTGGCAGCGGCACGGATGGCGTGCTGCGCTGTTGGCAGAGCGCCGTCAGTGGGCCGAGGTGTACGCACATGCTGCATCCGATGGGGACCGCCACACGGAGTGCGGGAGGGAGGTGCATGTGGGGGAATGGTGCAAGGGGTGGCCGCACCTGACGTCGCTGCTGCAGCACCGGCGGCGCCAAAGCTGAACACCTGGCAGAGCAGCACGTCTCCCGCGAGGTTGACAACTCCAGCTGCGGCGGTCGCGAGCATCGGGATGCGGGGTGCCTGGCATGCTAGGAAGAACCTGCATGGCACGCCATGCGTTGCTTGCCACGTAGGTGACGATGCGATGCGCATGGCTGACGAGGGGCAGGATGCTGCATGACTGGTGAAGCATTGCTACACGACTGCCTCAAGCACGTTCAGCATCCAGCAGCGTACGCTTGCATGACACTGTAGCCCACTGCAAAGGGAAGGCCCACGGCCCGCCAACGGACGTATTCTGTTGCGGTGGACATCATCTCGGGTGACAGAGAAGCCACCGCACCAAAGAATGCAGGGGTTGCGACCAGCAGCACCGCAGACATGGCGACACAGATCACAGCAGACAGAGCGAGTGCCTCACTGACCACCGTTCCTGCACAATCCACACAGGCGAGTGAGGCTGCGATGGCGGAGAGTGTGGATGTACATGTGCATCTGTACGATTACAGATCCTGTTCCGGTTGTGTATCCGTGTTCAACCTGAGCAGGAGGTGTGCTCCGGCACGCCATAGGTGTGTGCGACCATTGGGCATGACTGATGCAGCAGAGTCATTATTCAAGCCACGAAAACTGCTACGAATGGGACAGTCGCGCCCATCATGGTGTCACTTTGACAGCGTAGAAGAAATAGGAAAGTGTCGTGTGTCTGAATCACGCATCTAGCAGTGAGAAGCGAACCTGCTGCACGTGGATGGTTGCGGGCCATATGGAGAGCAACCAGGTTGGTGACAGCTGTCGGAATGAACGTCAAAATGTATCCGAGGCCATCAGACAGAGCTGTAGCGGGTGCCATGGCAGCCAGCTGCGCCTCACTCGCCAGGCCAACGACGGATGTATCAACCAGGGAGAGCAGGGGTGATGTCGCGGCTATGCATAGCGTAGGGAGAGCAAACTTCAACAACGGCAGTATCTCGGAACGTGTGTTGTATTCCTTTGCAGGACCGCTGCCGTTTGCTGTTCCAGAACCTGTAGTAGCTCCTTGGTTCGGAAGGGATGCGCTTGCGCCCAGGCCTGTCGTGTGCGCGTGTGGCCCATTGGCACCGTCGTCGCTGTCGCCAGCTGGTACCACGCTCGCAGAACGCAATGGGCGCCGATTTCGCTTGCCTGAAAGCACTGGACGACCTGCAGTCCGGACTTATTCTGGCAACGCGTTCAGATTCGCATCGCAGTGCACGTATGATTGCAGCGCGGATTATAGTGGACATGCAATGTCTACATCACGAGCCAGCCGACCCTGTTAACGCCCAAAACATTGTACCACGATAGGCCTGATCCTCGTACAGTCGTGAAGGCATACTGGGTGAGACAGAGATCGCGCGAGATCGCGCTGGTAGGACTGTCATGGCAGAGTGTCAGGTCTAGAGGCATCTTTGCAAGGACACATGAGGCAGCTGCAACGGGCGTATCTTCAGACACGAGTGCTACACATTTAAAACAACTGTGAACAGGCCTTGTTTGTGCAGCGGTGTCGGGACTGCCATGATCACAGCCCAACCTTCCACGTGCCTGCTTAGCAGGTGCCTTGGTTTTGCCAACCACAAGGTCCCCTATGGCCACATCGTGAGGATCTGGCTGAAGACGCAAGGAGGAAAACACCAACGCACAACATTTCGCTCCTCAGGTTGATAGAAGAAGAAAACAGGGCACTTGTGCAGGCAAGGCCGTACGGAGCACAGCAGGGCATTTTTAGCAGGCACAGGCTAAGGGCCGCATGTTGTACAGTGCACAGAGTGTCTCGAGAGATAGCGGGTTCGGAAAACAAAATCACCACACGCGTACCACGAAGCATCCGGAACATCAGAAGCAAGCATCCAAACCAACCCAGCGGCACTTATTTTTGGCAAACTCGTAACCAATGTGGATGAATAACTCTTGAGCGTCATTTAAATCCTGCAGGCGTTAAAAAATTATACGTTCCAAGCGCTCCTGAACGCCTGGAGGCTGATGGCGATTGGGATATCAGCGCCATGCCACATCCAGAGCAAACCGCGCATCTCATCCACAGGAAGCGTACATGTACGCCTTGAAGTGTGAATGGCAAGCATACATGGTTCTGGGCGACAACATGAGCACTGAACTGTCACATCAGGCAGTCGTCCCAGAAGCAAAAGTTTAGCCACGAGCCTGCAGTACAGCAATGTCCTCAGCTGAAAATGTCCTTAAATCTAGAACAAGACGTAGCAGCAGGTTTTGTAACAGCTGGGCAACGCATACATATTCGTGGCTTCCATCTCCCCAAAAGAAAATCAAATCTGTGCTGTTTCAAGGCCTACATATGTTCTCCCTCTGCAGTCAACGCGTTCATGTCAAAAGTCGTACTGCAGTACTCGCATGTATTCTACAGAATGGAGTCACACCTGCCTGAATCTGTGCAGTCTGCTGTTTTAAGTTGTACGACATCAGCCTAACGCAGTTCCTCAACTCAATGTATTGTGCGTCAAGGATGCGTCAAGGATGCCCAGGCAGTGGTCACATGATGAGATGCTTGCGATATGCACTCTCATCAATTGCAACATAGACAACTCATTCAGGAGCTCCTGTTTTTGATGC
Source organism: Ulva armoricana (assembly GCA_032360965.1). Classification (NCBI taxonomy): domain Eukaryota; kingdom Viridiplantae; phylum Chlorophyta; class Ulvophyceae; order Ulvales; family Ulvaceae; genus Ulva; species Ulva armoricana. The sequence goes on from JAUMHO010000011.1 coordinate 86,793, forward strand.
TGCAGGATAAACACGTATAAATGCTCTCAAGGCTTCAATCAAACAACGGTTCGAGCTTTACTTAGGGCATGAGTTCGTTCCGACCTCCTCACATTGTGTTGCTGTCAGGCCAATCCCAAGGTTGAACCTGCACTGTCACCTGGATCGATTTTCAAATTTCCATGCAGCCACCTGTGCCGTTGTAATGCTCCATTTTCTACCGCCTGCCACTGTGCACAAACGGCAAGCCTGCCTGCAGCAAAACAACTTGTTTTAGTCATGAGGCGTTGCCAAATTTGTGCAGTTCCTTTACAAAAAGCCACACCGCTTCAGTCGGTAGACAACACACGTTAGATATGACCGCCACGGCTTGCACTGGCTCCCGCCCGGGCTTTCGGCACATTTTCTAGCGTCCTGCGGCGCACAGTCAGGATTGCTCCACGTAAAAATTGTCTCTTCATTTCGCGCTGACGCAGCGCGGATGATCGAGAACCATGGCAACTCCAATGCGTGTTTGCGTTAACAAGGCCGAGCAGATGATCCTCCAGCCGCGCCTAACGTAGCTTAACAGATACAGGGATAAAGATGTGTAGGTTATGGCATGAGTCATGAATACGCAGGCAGTCTGGTCCCGCCGTGACACTCTAAATCATCTGCGAGAGAGTTCGTATGCGTGGCGGAAGGTGGCATCAACGCAACATGCCACTTTGAGATCGAACTGGCTATAGAGTCCTGAAAACTATGTACTCGAACGACATGATCTGCAAGTACAGGGGAAAATATAGGTGGCTCCTGGACCCGTCCCAGTCTTTGGTGTGGAGTCAGTCCGCATGACATGCAATATCAGATAGATCAGAGTGCTAGCCTGCGACTTGGTGGCAACAAGCAGTCCGCGTTATCTGGTCAAGATGCCCACTTTATGATGTCACTCAGTCGGATACGTCTCTATGCTACCTTCTGATCAGACACAGACATGTGCATGAGCTGTATCTGGGCCTAGGCCTGTGGATCACCCATAATACCAAGGCCCAAGGTCGCACACAGTCTAGTGTGATTCGTCTAGACGATTCTCCATGTGCTCATTCGACACCAGTTCATCCTGTTCGTGCACCGCAGCCCATAAAGCCACGTTGTCGTGTGAGAAGCACCAGGAGCTGACATTGTCCCAGGACACGTGTGAAGCGTTGAAACAGCTGTCCTGATAGCACATGGCTCGGCAGTACATTTCCCTCCTCAGTGTTGTACACCATAGGCTCCCCCCCTCCCAGAAGTCACACGATCCAATTCCGATTGGTTGCTGTTCCTATCCATCTCAGGTGTGCGCCTTTGGCGACATGACCGCGGCACCACATGCGTCTGCTTGCAGGAGCGCAGCCGAATCCAAGTGCTGCTGGTCAACACGTAAGGACTAGATTCGCGACGCCATCACTGCTTTTCCTATGTTTGAATGACCTCCACCCGCCCATGCAGGCGGAGGGGCCGTTTCAGAGGCAAGTCCAACTCTGCAGACCCCCCATCCTGTGTCTGTGTCACCTCATTGCCTGTTGCACTTGCAGCTGGGTCCACCCCTGTCACCTTGATCAAGTCGGTGCGGCCCTGTTGAGGTCCCCGCGTAGCCCTCGTGTGAATGAGCTCACGACACTGGCGGCCATGGAACAGGGGGATGCATGGTTTCCGCACAGCCAGCACGAGGCTGCCATCGAGCTCGGACTGCATGCCCAGCAGGCGCACGTTCGCCCTGGCCACGTTGCTTGAGATTGTGAATCCTATGACTTCAAAGGCTACGGGCGAACCTTCTGCTTCAATGCACTCGAGCCCACGGATGTCACTGCCAAACTGTTTGGGGTACCTGCTGTCCCATAGTGTAACCCCGGGGTGATCAGGCAGCCGCCTCATCAAGTCCTGCGCCCTGCAAGCTGATGAATAGCACCTAGGTGTATAGCCAAGACATGCTTACGGTCGTAAGAGGCAGAGCAGCACCTTTGGGTTGGGTTCTTGGACTGCTGAATCTGGGCCCGTTGGGTCTTCTCCCAGGCCGCATAAAAAGCGATCATGTCGAAGCCAGTGATGATGACAGCCGTTTCGTGCAGTTTTGCCAAGTTGTCGTGCACTTCCAAGGCTGGAACTCTGACAGATGGGTACTCAATGTACTCCGATGTCGATGCGCTATCTGGACAAATACAGGAGTATTACGACAGCACACATTGATAGAGAGGGCAGGACCACGCATAGCCGGTTGTCAAATCATAGCGGCGCATTAATTGGTCCAATTCAAAGACAAAACTCCCAGCTCAGCAATCGATGTGTGCAATTATGCAGTGCTTATGCATCAGCGATTGTGTGTTTTTGGATTCCGGGAAAACCTGCAAGGCATAAATTCAAAGTAGGATGCGTATAAAGACTCGCGCTTGCTGTGATCACGAGAGCTGTGTCCAGACGGGCTGTGCAGAGGCGCCCAAGCCAATGTGCGCAACTCCGTCGCGTGTTCAGATGATCAAAACAAGCGCCTAGTACTAAAATGGCGTGTGTTTGAACGGGCGTTTTGGCAGAACGCCAACACAAGTGTGGCTTGGAGCATCGCCAGCAGTTTTCACACAAGCAACTCGCCCCGGGACCCGCAGCTAGAACAAGTACCAGACCGATTTATGTAGTAAGAAGCGGACATGTACCGTTGGCGAGCTGGAGATTGTATCGGGGACTGTGGCGGGAGGTTGGCTCCGCGGCGCCTCGAAACAGGTGAAGCGCAGGTCGAGGACCATGCATGGAAATGGGATGCGCAAATCCATGTCTGCTACACATGCTCATGTCCTTGAAGTTTTACACGAGCGTGGACTGGATCAGCTGACCTTCTCCCCTTTGACGAAGAGCTACAGGAATTATAACTTCGAGGTCAACTGGTATGCGTGTGGGGGAGGCCTACCGCACAAGTTAAGCCCTGAGCCAGTTCAACACTGTGTATTTTGTGTACCTTTGTGATGATGAAGATGCCTCCTTGAAATATGATGGAGCTGCTCGCCGTGGGAAGGCAGTGGATTTGCACATGTAGCCACGATTCATGTGAACATTCCAGGGCCGAAAACAACGCATGTCCGTGTCAAGACATGTTTCTGCCTGAGTTACTGTAGGTGACTGCGGCAACTTTGTACGTACCAGAGTAATGCTAAATGCGGGTCCTGGGGCGCGCTCAGCATACATCCCTTGCCGATTGTGCTATCTTGACCATACACCCGGCCCACCGCCACAACACGGTTCTGGGCGGGGCCCACCATGTAGCAGCTGTTAAACTTGCACTGCGCTCGACAACACCTGAATGGTATGTG
>JAUMHO010000011.1:90191-134461 GCA_032360965.1 Ulva armoricana
TTGCACCTGTCCGCCCCTACCAGTAGGGGTGCTGTGGCCGATGCCCGTTTGGGTTTGGCGTGATGCCCGATTTCCTTTTTTTCTTTTTTTTTTTACATGCCATCATGTCACAGTTTCATGCATTTGCCAGTGCCTCCGTGCAACTCGGGATATGACTACTTTGCCCCCACATCTTTGTGCAATGCTTTACATATCATCTTACCGCACAGCTACGTCGGAAGGTCGGCGTACATCCGTCGGCCATGATACATGTGTCATCTGTAGCCTCATTGGGAATCAAAGGCGTTGTAAAACACTGCCGCAAAATTGTAAACGTGCGCCCACCCGGAACATTCGAATGACGTCTAGCTCCAGAGCGGGAACAAGTCGTCTTGCACACGTAGCGCATGCCAAGGAAGACATATCTCATGCAGCAGACCCACCATGTCAGGAGGGCACTGCGGTCCATCACAAGCCTCGCCATGGCTGAACGCCGAATAGACCGCCAAACTTAAAACTGCGGAATAGTCCAGCCTATCGCAACTTATAAACAACATGGACCTCCCCTGTGAGTCGCATCGGTGCTGGCAACGGGAGCCACCGTACGGATTGGTCACCGCGCTCGTGCCGCTGCTGCAGCCACCTGGCATCGACAGCCTTGGCACCCCGCCCGACATGCATGGTGATGTGTGGCAGCTGCACGTTGAGCACAGCATCGCCTGCCTGATCCTTGTCCCGCCCCCCGGCACTAGCCGGATCGGCGTCATTCGCAAACACCACCCTCGCAGCGGACAGGCGCGGTGTGACATCAAACCCGGTGATGAAAAAGGCGACTGGTGAGCCCTCAGCAGCAACACATGCAAGCCCACGCTCTTGGCTCCCTTCAGCGGTGTGCCACAGGGTAATGTGCAGCGCGTCCTTTGCAGTGTGAGGCACACCATGCTGCGCCGCATCAGCGCCAGCTTGTGCCTGTGCAAACGCATGGGCGACAGCGTTGTGAGAGAAGCCCCCGACGGCCACGTACACGCATCTGTTGAGCTTGGCCTGCAGCGCCCCGGCTGGCTCCGCGGCCGCACCGCTGGCCTGCACCACGGGCGCCCCTGCACCTTCTGGTGGCCAGTTGCCGTCAGCCTCAGCGAGCAGCGTGCGATCAATTGCAGCCTTGAGATCAGCAGCGATCGCATCCAACGGCACAGCAAAGCCGTTCAGGAAACGGGACACCTCAGCATCCGCCATCAGCTTCCGAACGCGCGGTTCCCACTCGGGAGGCACGCCGTAGCCACATGGACCCTTACCAAACTTGCCTGTCTGAAACCCCTCACAGACGAGTTGCATCAACTCTTGGTGCGGGGCTTGCGGCGGGCATGGCGCTGAAGATGCCGCACGGCAGACGGGCAGGAGGTGGACATTGTGGAATGCAGACTCGAGCGCGCTGACGGTGGAGGAGGGTGACAGCTGGCGGAAGGCGCTGCCGAAGCCACACATGATCCGCAGCACTTCTGAATTGCGGTTGTCAAGCTCACCTGCGTGACGGCAGCCTATGAGGGTCTTGGCATGACAGATTGGCAGCTCTGCTGCAGGCGCGTCCACATCAGATGGACTAGACGAGTCTGCCAGGCTCCGGCGATCCACACGCCCTGCTGCGGGCGAGATGCATGGCTTCTCATGCAGCACTCTCGTGGCATGTAGGTGCAGTCGGGTGCACAGTGAAGCAGCCGCACACTCAGGTGCGGTGGCTGGTGCACCAGCGATGCCAAGCTGGGATTCAACATGAGCCAGGGTGACTGCACAGGCCCTCACACGGGCACGGCGCCACGTGAAGGAATACGGCCAGGCTCGCGGAAACAGATAGGCATGGTTGGGTCGCACCTACGTGGCCAGACCGGCGGAAGACGCGCATCATCGCCAGCGCGTACTGCTCCATCGAGAACGGGGCGGCCACTCCGGGCAAGACACGCTGGGCCGCCCCTTCCTGCACACCGGCATTCCCGGCGGCATTGTTGCTGCGGTATAGACTGAGGCCACTGACTCCCTGTTCAGCAGCGCTGGCAGGGGGTACAGCAGGGGTCATCTTTGAAGAAGCATTCTCGGGGGCTCCAGTCGACACGTCCGCCACGGTCCCTCCAGGATCTACGGCCGCGCTGGCATCGGAACCACCAGCCTGACCTGGGGGAGAGGTCGCGCATGATTCGGCAGAACGCGCGTCGGTGAGGAGGACGGCCAGGGCAGGTGCATTAATGGTTTCCCCAGTCCTGGCCCAGTTCCCTGCATCGCCACAACAGCCGTGATCACGCGTGGTGTGTACACCGTATGTGATTGGATTCACATGCGCCTCATTGTCTCGTGTCCATGCTGGCAGGCGGCGTTGACGTGAGTGCATGACATGCCGCTTTGCAGTGAATGGTACCACTACCCAGGGGCTGCGTCCAGGATCGCTACGGCTGATGCATACTTAAACCAGAAGGATTGCTAGACCAGGTGTACGGGGGCCAACATGTTTCACATGTGACGTCCATGCAGGAGGGTCTCCGCGGCCCGCTGTCTCGAATCGAGTGAGGCTGCAGCCAAAAGAACAAGCTGATACGGCAGCGTGGCAGGTGCTGATTGGCTGCACGGCATTACAAACCTGGCGCAGAGGCGAGAGGTGCAGGCAGAGGTTCCCACCTGCGGGGCTGTCCAGGAGGTTCTTGTCAGCAAGAACAATCGTGGTTCGGCCATCACCACGCCGTGTTAGAGCAAGAGGGTTGACTTCGCGCCAAAACCGCTTGCGCTGGGACATGCTCTGTGCATCACTGTGGTGGTGAATCACGTGGTATTGAGCTGGGTCAAGAATCCGCTGCAGGGCTTCACAGATCGAAGTCTTTCCTAGACCCGGAGTGGAGACAAAGACGACCACTAGGCAAGGATCGTTTGCAGAAGGTTGGGCACCCAGTGTGGGGTGGGCATCTCTCTCACTTGCCGTAGAGAATCCGCGGCCTGCAGTGTCACTCTGGTGTTCACTCTATGCGTGCATCGCCATGACGGGATTAAGTACATGCATCGCGCCACTGGTGCTGCTCTGTCACACTATAATTGAGCCATGCTGGGATGCTCCCGAGACTCAACCTATGTGCATGCTTGCGGACAATCTTCACACTCGATAGTCATTCGCAGCAAAGGAGCTGCAGGCAGTGGCTTAGACAGTAGGGTTATGTACCGAACAGAAACTGCGCTTGAGCGTCAACCAGCTGTTGTTACAGGAAGTCCGCGCAGTGCTGTTCGGGATGTGCGCAAGGACAGGTGATGGCCAGAAACGCAGAAGATCACAGCATGTCCATCACGGGTGAACGGTTGAACCATCCAAATCAGGGGGAAATGCGCAAGTGGCACCTGTGCGACTACCAGCAAAGGCTAGTCCCCTGCCATTTCCTGGTCTGTGAGACCGATGCAACCCAACGCGACGCATGCTACACGGTTAAGTTAATGAAAATTGGATCAGTGGCTCCGACCAAGCACATGAGGCTGTCAGACTACGTATAGAATGCGCAAGCGGGATGTGCGATCTGCCTGAATGAGGCCGCTTCAAGACTTAAACGTGCTGGCAAACGACGCGAAGAGTTGCAAGGATGGTACTGCGCACGCGCACGTCTGGCTGGCCTACTCAGCACCATCGGAGACAAATGTCATGTCGACAGGCAACGGCTCGCCCAGTCTGGAGGCCGCACCTAGCCACGAAATCACTTTGGCCAAAGCAGGCTCGTCTCGCCCCTTCGTGGTCAACCCGGTCTCCGCTGCAGTGCCTGCAGCCGCCGCGGCCTCTCTAAAAATGGTTTTAACATGGGGCGTGTGCTGTGCTCGACGCTGCTTCTTTCCCTTCCTCACCAGGCTACCAACTGAACCTGTAGCCATGGGCGCATTGGCTGCAGGAGGTACTGCAGCCTGAAGTGGAACGGATAGCCAGCGCTCCTGCAGCCATCGAGGCCCAAACTTGTCGACGCCGTTCTGGAAGTACGGCTCAACAGCAGCAGGGACTTTTCCTGCCACTGGTTCTGGCAGCTTCCATGCAGTACATGTGCTGGTCATGTTCATGGGGTCATCCCCTTGCTGGCCACCTGCGTAGGTGGAAACAGTGAAGGGGTGGAATCCTGACAGCATGCGCATGTGGGGAGCAGGAAGCATGTGAGTGTGACATGGAAACGTGGGCATGCCACAATGCAGTACCACATCGAGAAGATGTTGAGTGCGACTCGCATGTGCTACATCCAGACACATGATGGCTGTTTGAGAGGTCATCAGTGAACGACCGTTCGAACATGCCGACGTGGGATGTGTGGGGTGTAATATCGTCTGCATTCCGACCTCAAGAGGGAGGCATGGGGACTTCTCGGGTCCCGAGATTCTCACCGGAGCGCATGACGATCTTCATGCGCTGTACAGCGCCCTTCCAGAACCTTGCATCAGGAGGAGGGACCTGCAACGCAAGAAAGCTCCACCTCGGGAATGCCCATTGCCGTAGCACCAAGAACCCACATGCCGGCCACCAGGTGCGGCACGTGGCATGATCGAGATGTCTCGCACCTGTGCCAGCGTTGCCACCCACCCCCTTTCCAAGTCTGCCACATCGTCCGTGATATCACCAAACCCAGCAGCGCCAACCTGGCGAGCCACTGCCTTCGCGTCTGCATCTGAGAACCCAACGAGCAGTGCTAGTCCACGGAAGCCTGCTGACCTGGGAAGCGCGGTCAGCGACGTGTCCCCGCCGCTGCTGCCCGGTGCATCATCCCGGAGCTTCGTGCCGCTGCGGGCCGTGCTGCCTTTGCTCCCACTACTGCCAGTGCGGCTGAGGTCAACGTCAGAAGCAGGGCCGCTGCTCCCGGTGTGGCGCAGCGCCGTCGCCCGGCCACCAGGAGCCGCTGACTTTGCAGCGCCGCGCGCCGAGGCTGCAGCGGGTGCTGACACCTCGGCCAGGAACTCTTGTACAAACACCTCCGCGGTGTCCAGGTACAGCGACTCGCTGAGGCCGGTCACATGCCCGTTCGCATATGCCCAGCGCCCCCACCTCCTCCCAAACTCCTGAACACAATCATGGCATGCTCGCTCATTCCAAGGATGCATGCTGCCTGTCTGCCATACAGGTGACATCCTGAGTCATCCAGCCAGCGTCCTGTACAATCTCGGTCTCCGTTACCGGATGAAAGGAGTGAATCAACCAGGGTCACTGATCCGACCGCTTCCAAGTTGTCCCGAGGAATGCAGCACCACACATACCTGCAACTTTGTGTCACCACCACGGCATTGCTCACCTTGACCCGCTTGCTCTGTTCGTTTGGCAGACCCCAGCGACGCACAAGGGCGGACACGTGACCCTCATAGACCGCCTCGCTCTGCTTCAGCTGCTTGATACCGTTGCGGATGATGAAAGTCATCATGCAGTACGCAACATGCGCATTGTGAGCGTGCTCACCCGCCTGGCCTGCCCCGATACCAGAGCCACCTGTCTTTTCCCTGCTGGATGCCTTCTGTGGAAGCAACTCTGCCAGGGCAGCAGGCAGTGCCTCTGCAGCGGAACGGAAGGACCACATCTTCTTCTTGTACATTAGGCCACGGCTGCGAAGCAGGGGACCTGTCATTTCCTGCATTGCCGAGTTGATGGAGAAGCGGTCAAAGCTACCCGAAGGCCTACTTTGTGCTGATGCAGCGGCCTCAGGTGCGTCACCAGATGCCTCTGAAACGCCAAAGTGCCTCTGCAGTGTCGCGTTGTCACCTGCACGCATGTCGTGAGTTGTGCTGGAAGCGATTCTGCCTCGAAGCGCATTCGCATGCTGCCACATCGCTGATTGCCTGGACTCAACAAGCAGTTCTACTTGAACGCGAATAAACAACACTGAACATCTCACGATAGCGGGGGACGCAGAATCCGTGCTTCCTTAGGGGGATACCACATGGGGTTCCAATTCGGGCTGGAGTGAAAAGGAAACTTTCCACTTCACCAAGTGGCAGGTCCGCCCTCTTGCCTTTCCCTAGCAAATAGACGAAGTGGAAGCCTTTGGAAGCCACTGAGTTTCAGGTTTCCGCATCAGAATTTCCAGTTCTGTTTGCCTCAAAAAGGGCCACATGTGGCATCCCCCTTACCGCTCACCGCCTGTCTGCAACTTGCATGAAAGCCTGAACGACCAGTTTCGTGGTACCGTGCAGAAGACGGCTACCGTCCCAGCATGCCTTGCCTAGAAACAAGGGTCCACAGGACGCAAGCGTGCAGTGGGTACTGTTGTCGACTTCAGAAAGAGTGGGCCGTTGCTGTGCGAGTAACAGGTGTGTCAGGGGCGCTGCCATATTCGAGAAGGCAGCAAAGTCGCGCACCAGCAAGAGTACGCAGGGCGTTCTGGGATGCAGTGGCAACAGCACGCCTGCTGGGAATGCGGCCGCTGGTCCGTGAGGGTTGCACACAGAGGCCGTCTCGAAGTGGGAGCTTGTGTCCCTTGATCAGCTTGATCAGCGCCTCGGACTCGTTGTTAGGCACAGTGACCCAGTTTCCCTGCACCGAGCAGCACATGTGCGGCATTGGAGAACTGCACTAGTCGAGGCTTTGTCACGAAACGGTACCATAGCACTCACAAAGAGTGGTTTTGTGTTCACGTGCATACCCTGGACTTGGGCACTGTCAGGCGGATGGCAGCCAGCAGCAGAGCCAGGTGACAGCGTGCACGGCACAGAGCCCCTGAAAGAGGAAGGGCAGACCATCAGGAAGCTCAGTTCTGGGGCAGCCCGTTCTATGCCGCTTGCCAGCTTGGATTTGATTTCATCAAGGTTAGCACCGCCTCTGTCAGCACCTCTGGGCACCTGTGACGCGGCGAGCACCGTCTCAGCAAGCCGCGGGTCGGCTCCCACACCATCGCCTGCGCACACTCCCTCACAGGCTAACGCATGTGCATAACACATGCTGATGTGTGGCTGTGACATACACAATTAAGCACTTGCCCAAATTAGAGCTCACCATGCGCAGGGAATGGGATTGCACGCCCTTGGAGCAAGCTGGCGAGACTCTGTAGCTGTGAGGTGGTCTGGTTGTCGACAGGAGCGCCTTGCGCAATAACATAGCCCTCCAATCTCGTCCCCTGCCACGTAGCATGTGGATATGTGCCATGGATTCTGATGACATTGGTAGAGTGGCTGTCCGCAACTGCATCAAGCATAGCCAGGGCGGAACTGGTGGGTAAGGCGGCATTGGCTGTGGCGTCAAGTGCAGTAGTCGCAGCAGCAGCAGCAGCTTGGCCAGCAAAGAGCCATGCATCATTCACTGGGAGGTGATGGGCCGCGCAGAACGCCAGATGGTCAACCCATGGCAATATCTGCATCCACATCGGGAACAAGGGTGAAAAATAAGGTGACGGCATGACGGATGGCAGCTCCAGCGTTGATCAGATAGGACGAAGGATGAGTGTGCAAGATTTGTTAGCTGAACGTGGTAGAGGTAGAGAAGATCGAGCACAGATAGAGCGGACTCAAGGTGAGCATACGACTGGACGGAACTCCATCATGAACGAGTTCATACAACCTGTGCTCACCTGCTGAACGTGCATATCACACTGACCAAAATTGAAGAAGCAGTGGCCCCGCAGGATCACATCAGCTGTGAGCTGCCACTGGCCATGAAGCAGTTGCTGCTTCCAACCTCAAAGAACCCATGGCATGGGGGGGAAAAAACCCTCGGGTATGACGCCAAACCCAGCCGGGCGTCGGCTACAGCACCCCTATGCATAGGGGCGGAAGAATGTAAACGCACTTCCATTACGCCGTCAGCGTGCAGCCGTGTGACAGCTGTGACCACCATGTATTCTCCCTGGGGTAGCTGGCCATGGTGCGACAGACAGCGAGCCACCATCTCAAACGAGACGGATACCCTTTCCGACTTCATCACAGCAAACAGTTCGTTCATCAACGGCTCTGGATGGACACTGCTGCAGACATGCATCATGTGAGTTCACTTGGCTCCTGTCTTTGCAACTCAGCGTCAACATGCCATGCCTGGTTCTGCAGACCACTGGACCTGAGTCTACCGCAGCAGCAGCAAGGAGAGGGGCTCGCACGTTGATGCTGCTACCCGTTGGTAATGAGCTTTCAAAAGCAGAATGGCAACGTCGGTGTAAATGTTGCCCTGTGAGTTTTTGGCGCCCATGAGATTATACGACAGTGTTGCAAGGCTTCCTGAGTGCTTCACTGTCACCAGCATGTACTTCTGGTTCGAGTCGGCGAGAATTTTAGCAGCGACCTCAGCATCTTGACCTTCATTCTCAAATTTCGGTAGAAATGCTTGGTGGACTGCACATTCTGTGATGGCAGGCTTGTCTGCTTTCTGACTCGTGACAGCCAGGTCCCCACTGACAGTCACCGTCATGAACATGCCGCGGAAGAGAGCCAGGTCCGCCTGGGACGCCACTCTAAAATATTTTGAAAAAACTTTATCTGCTCTGACGTTGACAATTATGAGATACTGGCCGTTGCCGCGCTGATCCTCTTGTTGACGCAGCACCTGCACACGTTTACGCCCAACTCGCGAGAGATCTCGACGTGAGTACCATATAGTTGGAAGGATTGCTACATGCCGTAGGTCATTGAGATAATGCAGTTTACCTTGAGCCCAACCATGCGACGCAAATTTTGATCATCAAGTAGCCAAAGGCAGTTCTGAAACCGGCACAAGGCACCAGGCCAGTCATCATGAGTGGAAGGCATCGCTGCGCACAGCGTCACATAGGTTGTGGGGGAATTGTAAGAAGGAGTGTATGCTGTGATGTGAATAGCCGGTTTGCAACGCAGCGGTGTCAAGCAGCGCCTGTGCAGATAGCTGTACACCAAGCGTTGCCGTGTACGGGACTGCAACACCCGCATGAGCTGACATCTACAGCGCAGACAAGATCGCATGTTCTTACGGCTGCCTGCACAGCCACCTCGCGTATCCCCCGATATGAAGCTGCTAGGCATTATGCGACCTATCACCTCGTGCGTACGAATTCGAAGGACTTGAGAAGGCACGGAGCACGTAAAAGCATGCAGCTGGCATTATGCGACCTATCACCTCGTGCATACGAATTCGAAGGACTTGAGAAGGCACGGAGCACGTAAAAGCATGCAGCTGCCATTCCGTGTCATGGCACCCAAGCCACGCTGGACAGCTATCCACACTTCACCACGCTACATTCTGGCAACAGCATCTCGAGTCATTTATACATACGCCAATTCGCTGGATTGCAGGCAGGATCAAGTGCCATGATAAGTCACTACCCAATGGCCCTGGCCGCAGCAGAAAACAAAAAAGAGCCATCTAAGCACGAGGTTAGTGCGTAGTCATTTGTTCACCGCCACAGCGCTCGCATGGGCCCTGCACGTTGCACAAGGTTGGATAAAGCCGATCCTCGCAACCGAACGCTTGCTTCAGCGTTGCAGGCACGAATACCGCAAAGTTGGCATCGTGTGGCCAAGAGGAGTATGTATACCATCACGTATTGCAAGATGATCTATGGCAGGCTTAGTCATGGGTCAGGGAATGTGTTTTTGTGACGTCTGCGCTGTCGAGGGACAGTCACAAGCGGTTGGCCCAGTGCATGAATAGCGCCGGGGGGGGGGGGAGCTTTAAATGTACTAGATTTTTTTTCCCCATTTAGTTCATTTACACTTGGTTCAATACATTTATTTCAGCAGTAGTTTTGAAAAGACGGTATGAGGAAGATGTGCACGACCCAACTGTTTCAGTCGCAGTAATGACTGAAACACAATTCCCTGGTCTCCGATCTTGGCGACTATCAATCGACTCGAAACAATTTATAAATTTGCCTAGTGAAGTTAACGTGTGATCATACCTTGTCGTTACAATGTCAAGACCCCCCGGAGCTCACCGCGCACCAAAGCCTAAGCACCCGCTAGCCACGTCACCTAAACAGTCCATCCAGCGCAAAATGTAACAGGCCAACGATCACATGACATACCGCGATGTGCAGTTCACAGCGTCATGTCCCAGGGCATAAACGGATGCGTACAGACGTCGGTCTGACCTGCATTGCTTGAGAAATCACGCAGTAGCCGAACACACTTCAACGGAATCCGAGCCCAAGATCATCGGCCGTCTCATCCTTAAATTACGCAGCTTCGGCTTCTTTAGTTTGCGTAAGACTTCGCATCGATGGCGTCTACCTATGGTGCTCCTGCAAGGCTGCACGTCGCTGGCGCCCAACTACGCCAAGCCGTTCCATCGGTGCGGTCCATGTCAAAACACTAAACGATGCCAAAATAAAAAGTTTCCTGCTGCGTCTGTTTGTATGGAAACGCCAGAGGCGATCAGTGTGAGATTTTTGGGCACCCCATCGCAATTCTCGGCTCCAAGCTATACTTGCTGCACTGAAGCATTGATTCATAGGATCTGGGAAAAAAAATCCTGACCTTGTTTCAATATTTGAGTGATAGGTCTGTCAGGGAAGTTCTCGGTTCTGTAATCAGCTGGCGATGTTCAGAGTGACCAATCCTCCACCACCGACAAGTATCGTGTAATATTATGCATGAATCCAGCTTTGCGAATCACACCACCTTCCCTGCACAATGCAGACATGCCTGTAGGCACCGACACGGGGAGTGCTGACAGTGATGCAAGCCCAGGCGCCGTTTGCACCGCAGCACGACCCCAACAACATCACTCCAGAACTGGAAGGGGATGCGTATGCCGCGCTCGTTCAGCTTGCTGTTGAGAAAGACCCGTCCCTAGCCAGCCTGGCGAGCCAGCACCTGTCGGCACACAGTTCAGCCGCAGCAGCGCAGCCGCCAGCGGTCGCAGCCGGTGGCGCGGCGCGCAAGGCTCCATGGCTGCGGCAGCGAGCAGCCCAAGGGGAGCGCTACAAGGAGCTCAAGACAGAGCTGTCGGGGCTGCGCCTGGCGACGGTGTGCGAGGAGGCGCAGTGCCCGAACATCGGCGAGTGCTGGAACGGGCCGACGGGCACGGCGACGGTGATGCTCATGGGAGACACCTGCACGCGCGGTTGCCGCTTCTGCGCCGTCAACACGAGCCAGGCGCCGGCGCCGCTCGACGAGGACGAGCCCGAGAACACCGCCCAGGTTCGCACCGCCATGGCTGCTTGCGCATGCGTCTCCCTGGAGCCATGCTGTGGCTGTGGCGGCTTGCCAGAGCGCGCCTGTGGCCACGCTGCTCTGACCCCGTTGTCCTCTCAGCTTGGAGCTACGCTGCGTGTGGCAGACAGCCCAGAGCTATGCTGACAGCGTAGCTCCGACCTGCATGGCTGGGGGACAACAGGGGCCGGGAGATGTTGATGCAGCCATGGTGTGATGTCGTCAGTGCTGCCAACGGCCGCCGAATTACCAGGTGCTGCATGCGTGCTGGTACATGCCCACGTCCCCGCCGCCGAGTGCCTGGGCGGGCTTGTGTGCCAGGCCACAGTTGCTTCCAACCTCTGCCGTCATTGCAGGGACAGTGGGCCGTGTCTGTACTGTGGAGGGGCCGCGGCTAGTAGCCGCCACATGCATCGCACGGGTACCGTGTGCGGCACGCAGGCGGCCGGTTGCATGTCCACAGGCGCGTGCATGCGTGCAGGCGGTGTCGGAGTGGGGCGTCGGGTACATCGTGCTGACGTCGGTGGACCGCGACGACGTGACCGACGGCGGCGCGCACCACTTTGCGCGCACCGTGCAGCTCATCAAGCAGAAGGCGCCGCAGATGCTCGTGGAGTGCCTCACTCCGGACTTCAGCGGCGACATGGGGCACGTGCGAGTGCTCGCGCGCTCGGGCCTCGACGTGTTTGCGCACAACATCGAGACCGTCCACCGCCTGCAGGTGCGCCGCACGCCCACGGACGCCTCATGCCGGGGGCGTGCCAGTGCTGCGCGCATGCGTGTGCCGTTCATGCAGCGCTCTACGCGCCCCGGTGCATCGTGGCGTCTGTTGGTCTTCCATCGCCGCCGAGGAAGCCGCGCTGCACTGCGGCAGTCGTGCGCTGGGCGTCCCAGTGCACGCCCTTGAAGCCACGCAGGCGTCATGCTGCCAGGCTGCGTCGTTCGCGCCTGGCTGCCGTCCATGACGGTGTCTGCGCTGGCGCCTGTGTCCGTGTCCGTCCGCGGCGGCTGGCACTCCGGGGTAAGGATTGCACCGTTGCAGCAGACACGGCAGGGAGTGCAGGAACCGCCAGGGATGTTGCCGGTGTCGCCTCATGACGACTTGAAGCAGATGGAACGCCTCGTCGTTTGAACGAGCGTGATTTGAACGGCATGCTGACCGTTCGGCGTCGGTGCAGGGCCGCGTGCGGGATCGCCGCGCGAACTACGAGCAGTCGCTCGCCGTGCTGCGTGAGGCCAAGGCATGTGGCGTGTACACCAAGTCGTCCATCATGCTCGGCCTCGGGGAGTCGGACGACGAAATCATCGACACGCTGCTTGATCTCCGCGACTGCGGCGTCGACATCGTGACCTTTGGCCAGTACCTCCAGCCAACGCCGCGTCACCTCCCGGTGCAGGAGTTTGTGCGGCCGGAGAAGTTTGAGCACTGGCGCCGCTACGGCGAGGACGTCATCGGCTTCCGGTGCGCTCCTGCCGTCCCCACACTCTGCCTCCGCTCGCTGTACCCGCGCTCCACCTTGTGTCGCACCGGCTCTTCTTTGTGTGCCACTGAGATCATAGTCCCACTCTGAAGTCATCCGGACCTTGGTTTAGCCAGAGGTTAAATGTGTTGGTGATGATGGCCAACAACGGGGACTTCATTCAGGTATGTCGCATCTGGGCCTCTGGTGAGGTCATCATACAAGGCCGGAGAGTTCTTCCTCGAGGCCATGATCAAAGGGGACAAAGGTGAACAACCTGCGGCCTGACCTGGCCTTCGCTTCGTGTCTGATCACGGCGCCAGCACAGGAGTGACATGCAAATGCACAACTGTAGGAATAATTTACACTAGCACTAGTTCCGGCAAGCCTTACATGCTGTGACCGTTAGCATCTGGGCTGTTACGTCGAACCACTTCCCCAAATGGTATGTTTATTCCTGACATTATGGAAATTAGAATGTCACATATAGTCTGTTTTACTGGAGAGGTTGCCCAATTGGTTTGCGGCATGAACATGGTCCACATGAAGAGGCTGATGATTTCAGAATTGTAAGTTACAGTCCAGTGTGTTGGAATAGACTTAATCCTTATATAGTGTAGCTAATGGTCTGTACAAACACAGTCCATGCCCACTCTCTCGGTGTGCCGGCTTGAATGGTCCTGCCACATCACCGTAAGGCAGTGTGTATTGCACAAAAGCATATACCATTACCGTGGTATTAGCGTAGTTTGGCACACACAGAACAAACATCCTGGAGTAAATGACATCGCGGCATAGCCGAACCTGGCTGGGTCACCTGGGTTATGCCTTGCTGAGAGCAAGGGTTATAATCGCAGTCTCCTATATACAAGGGGAGTGTGGATTTTTTCATACATGCACAGATCTTTCAACCTGTTGATTTTATGATTGAAGCGAACACATTCCCCACCAATGCATGTGAAAAGGATGGGTGATAGCGTGACTATCAGCCATGAACAGTCCTGGTGTGACGACATAGTTTATATTGTTAACACATCACACAATACTCAGGTGATCATAGGATGGCAGGCAGAGGTGCCACCCATACAATGCAAGATATTGCAGTTTTAATTTCCCAGCCAGGATATACAGGTGGGCTGCATTGGTGGAAACTAACTGACCGCCACCAAGCGGTTAAGGTGTGTATATATCAGGACTGGACCATACGCTTTGACCAAAATTACACGTAAAAGTCAGCGCCTCCTGGCAACCTTCCATCCACTCTCTAACCATTGTATTATATCACAGTGCAGTGATCGCCGCCACTGCCATCCAGGGCATGTCGATGTCATCGGCATTCAAGATGTTGCATTCAAACAAATGTCTGCACGCGGCGACGAAAATCTAGTACCGGTAGTGGGCGGGCTTGAAGGGGCCCTCGACAGGGACATTGATGTAAGACGCTTGATCCGCTGACAACTTGGTGAGCTTGGCACCAAGCTTGGGCAAGTGCAGAGCTGCCACCTTCTCATCGAGGTGCTTGGGCAGCACGTATACAGCCTTCTCATAGCGACCAGATTCCTTCTCGTTCCAGAGCTCCATCTGAGCAATAACCTGCATTTGAGCATGAAGGATTAGCAACAACCTAAACCAGTTTTGAGCAACATCAAAACACTTGACACACCACGGTTAAATTTAACACACAGTCATTGACAGCAACATCACCACATCCACCACACACACACGGATACAGAAAGCAACATCAGGCTATACAGCAACACAACAACCACATATCAACTTCAATCAGGCGTGATTATGACTACCCACATATACAACATGTTGATGCAAGGGTGCCTCACCTGGTTGGTGAAAGAGCAAGACATGACAAAGGAAGGATGGCCGGTGGCACAGCCGAGGTTGAGCAGGCGGCCTTCGGCCAGGATGATGATGCCATGGCCATCCGGGAACACAAATCGGTCGCACTGGGGCTTGATGTTCTGGCGCTTAATCCCTGGCCAGGTCATGACACCAGCCATGTCAATCTCATTGTCAAAGTGACCAATGTTACCGATGATGGCATTGTTCTTCATCTTGGACATGTGGGTGGCCATGATAATGTCCTTGTTACCGGTGGTGGTGATGAAGATGTCCACTGTGTCGAGGCAATCCTCAAGAGGAGCCACCTGGAAGCCTTCCATTGTGGCCTGCATGTGTAACAGACTTGTCGAGCAACAATTGCAACCTTTCTGGGCGGAGACATCAGAAACGAGAAGCAGGTGACAGCCTGGGAGCGAGAAATGTGTGGTGCACATGGTGGGAGTCGCAATCTACTGCTGAGCAGGCAGCTGGGCATGGCCGCACCTGGAGAGCACAGATGGGATCGATCTCAGCAACGATCACGCGAGCGCCAGCTGCCTTCATGGATGCAGCGCTACCTTTACCGACGTCACCGTATCCAGCGATGAACACTGTCTTACCGGCAAGCATGACATCTGTCGCGCGCATGATACCATCGGGCAGAGAGTGACGGCAGCCATAAACGTTGTCGAACTTAGACTTCGTCACGGAGTCGTTCACGTTGATGGCAGGGAACAGCAGGGTGTTGGCATCCTGCATCTCGTACAAGCGCTTGACGCCTGTTGTGGTCTCCTCGGACACGCCGCGGCACTTCTTGGCCATCTTGGTCCAGCGCTGAGGATCCTCAGTGAGAGTGCGCTTAATGATGGAAAGCACAATTTGGAATTCCGGGTTATCAGTTGAGGTGGGGTCAGGGACTGTGCCATCCTTGGCAAACGCAGCCTCAGCCTTCACGCCCTCATGGATGAGGAGGGTAGCATCGCCACCATCATCAACAATCAGATCGCAACCATCCGCATCAGGCCACTGCAGCATCTGCTCAGTGCACCACCAGTATTCCTCCAGGGTCTCGCCCTTCCAGGCGAACACTGAGGCGGAGTCACGCGCGATGGCTGCGGCAGCATGGTCTTGAGTGGAGAAAATGTTGCAAGAGCACCACCTGACCTCGGCACCGAGGGCACTGAGTGTCTCTATGAGGACTGCGGTTTGGATGGTCATGTGCAATGAGCCCGCGATCTTGCAGCCCTTGAAGGGCTGGTCTGCGCCGAACTCCTTGCGGCAGGCCATGAGACCGGGCATCTCAGCCTCAGCGATGTCAATCTCAGCGCGGCCGAAGTCAGCCATGGAGATATCCTTGACCTTGTACTCGCGG
Organism: Ulva armoricana; assembly: GCA_032360965.1. Classification (NCBI taxonomy): domain Eukaryota; kingdom Viridiplantae; phylum Chlorophyta; class Ulvophyceae; order Ulvales; family Ulvaceae; genus Ulva; species Ulva armoricana. Next base: position 105,930 of record JAUMHO010000011.1, read on the forward strand.
CCGGCGTCGTTCTTCTCGACGACAGGTTGTGTTGCGGTAGCCATACTGAAAACTATCGCACGGAAAGATTGAACTGGGAGAATGGAGTAGAGGGAAGCTAATCAGCGTGCCAGGGTCTTTTATTGCTTGCTTGGATGGCAATTATGCACGCGAGGCTGTCAGCCGAGTTGCCTTCCAACGAATTTGCAAATGTGAGAAATTTACAATGCATGGGGGCGCACTCAGGCGCCAGGCGCGGAACAGCGCGGCCGCGGAGTGCATGCATTCAAAGACCAGTCAACACTCACGAAACAGACTCACGAAACATCTCCGCACCGCCGCCCCGAGGCGGTTCAGCAGGTCCTCGTGGCAACATACTGGGAGCGCAGGCTCCAGTTTTACGCTTGCGTTCACAGAGTACCTCTGGTTGCCATAGACCCATACACAAAGCTCCTCTTGACCACGCTTGCAGGGCTGTCATGTGATCGCGTGCACGTGATGTGGTCTTAGTCTAGACGGTTCCGTGCAGGATCTTGGAGTGGTCCGAACGGAGTCGAGTCTCGTCGCTAGCATACATTTCCGAACTTCAGCGTTACAAATGCTTCTAAGACTCATACACTCGCAAATATCGGGGCAATGGATCATGTTTTTCCCGTGCACACTATTTGCACGTCGCCTGCCACCTGTCCGCTGCCGGGACAGCGCAAGTATGCCTGCTGGTCAACAGCGGGCATGCACACGTGTGTACATTAGTTCACAATGTCATTAAACACGATATGTGGCATGTTCTTGAATGTTTTCCTGTGGCGGCGTAGTATTGTGCCGTACGCGCACGTGCAGGTGCTGGCACGCACGAGGCCTAGTACGTACTCTGCACCTGCTGTGTGGGCGCATGCTTGCAGGAGCCACCTTTGATGCACGAAACACCCGCACAGGATTGAGAGTATCTGAATTTGGTTCACGGCATGATTGGCGAAGTCGATTGCTGACGAGGCGAGCCGAAATGTTCAAGACTGCATGAACATGGTGCAGGAGCTCAGCATGTCACAAAAGCATTAATCGGCACCCTCTGGGCATACGTTCGAAGTCGGCGGAGTTTTCGTCTCACTGTGACAGCTTGAACCGGACCTCTGTCGTGTTTGTGCTGAGGTTACGACAACACGAGTTCTCCGGCGTCTTGTTCCCATGGGCGTTCATGGTTGCTCACCCGCTCGCGCCCAAAACTGGAAGAGCCATCAGGGAATAGTATCACGCCCTGCGACCTGACTGATTCTTGATTGATTTTCATGTCACTCTGCTCAGTTCTTTTGGCTACCACTCTCTGTCCAGGCCAGCCCTCGGACCGGCCCTTGTGTGAGCGACTGCACGCGCGCAGAACTCAATACACACCTGGAAAGTGGAAACAGTTCCAATCGTGGATAAGCATATACGGCATTCTTCGCTTTGATGGGGAAAGCCAGCAAAGACAAGCGAGACATCTATTATCGCAAGGCGAAGGAGGAAGGATGGCGAGCCAGATCTGCTTTCAAGCTCCTTCAAATAGATGAAACAATGCATATTTTCAAAGGCATGTGACTTTTCTTACATGTTGTTATAGCATGCTCTACACTTCTTCAACACCGCCGGTTCAGAGTCGAGCTGCAACATGAGATCTGATTGACCTTCGTTTCAGGTGTCAGGAACGTGGTTGATCTGTGTGCGGCTCCTGGCAGCTGGAGTCAGGTTCTCAGCCGAAGATTGTACCTGCCAGCAAAGAAGGCAGGACAACGGGACCTCCCTAAGTTGGTTGCGGTGGACCTGCAGCCAATGGCTCCCATCGAGGGCATCATTGATATTCAGGTGAGCTACACACATGAGCTGTCCTGGAGTAATGTAAATCTGCCATTCGCACTCTACAGTTTGCAAGTCACCTGCTTTGCAGGCTTGGCAATGCTGAAGCCGGCGCCGGGTCTTTGTGTACCCAAGTCACCTGCTTACATTGCAGCAAGTGCCCTTTCCAAGTGATTTGCAGCCGCACACAAGATACGATTAGCTTTGTATGCTGGCAACCGTGCTGTACTGGCGGCATCACTCGGGTGGAGCTGGGTACATGCAGACAAGACCGGGCTTCCGTGTATCACAGTCCCAGCGATCTAATGCTTCCATGTGTCCCCGCAGGGCGACATCACGAGTGAGACAACTGCACAACATATCATTGCTCACTTCGAGAGTGGCGAGGCTGACCTTGTGATCTCAGACGGAGCACCGGATGTGACAGGCCTGCATGACATGGATGAGTTTGTGCAAGCGCAGCTGATCGTGGCAGCCCTGGCGATCGTCGCCCACACACTGCGGCATGGCGGCACATTCGTGGTATGCCCACCTGCATGCACCACCGTTTAATTGCGCAGGAAGGGTTGGTCGCGACCGCACACTTCATGTTTCGTGCAGCGGTTGCTGATGCTGGCTTGTGCTGCTGCCGTGGTTTCAGGTGACGTGGTGCGCTGTGGCGGCGCATGCCAGCAGCGTTCACTGCATCCATGCAAGCGCAGCTGCACACTGTGGCTGCACTCCATGCAGCCCGTACCTGGCACTCTTTCCCATACCCGAAAGGCTGTCCACGTCTGCAGGCCAAGATCTTCCGGGGCAAAGACATATCGCTGCTGTACTCGCAGCTGAAGCTCCTCTTCCCAGACGTCACCGTGGCCAAGCCCCGCAGCAGCCGCAACAGCAGCATCGAGGCCTTCGTCGTCTGCCAGAACTACTGTCCGCCCTCGGGCTTCCGCCCCAGCCACCTCCGCGCACTCCTCCAGGGCGCCACGCCGGCGGCAGGTACCCCCACCACACCAGCTGCTGCGGGGGCGGCAAAGCTACGCGGCTCGGAAGCAGCGGCCACTGAGGATGCTCCGGGCGGTGTGCCGGCAGCGGCGTCATCCTGTAGCCATGAGAGTGCTCAGGAGCAGACACGCTACGGTGGTGGTCATGCGGCATGCTCCGTTGATGGAGCCACAAGCTCAGCACCTGGAGTTGATGCAACATGCCCTGGCAGCGCGAAACAGGATGCGACATGTGGGCCCGGGGTAGCAGCAGGAGGGGACGCTGGTGGTGCTGCAGTGGATGCAGTAACCGGGATGAGTGCGCCTAGGTTACCGGCAGAGGAGTACTGCAGGCGCGTCGTTGTTCCATTTTTAGCGTGTGGCAGCCTTGAGTGGGACAGTGACATGACGTACAATCTTCCTGAAGCAGAAGCGGGATCTGGCCGTGCTGTTGAGAGCCTAGACCCTGTGCAACCGCCAATTGCCCCGCACTACAAAGAGGCGTTGGACAGGGAGAATAGGTGGAGGTTTAGATGATGCCTGCGGATTGGACAGTGTTGGAGTGATGGTGTAGTTGAGTTTAGCGCTGCTGATTGCAGTTGTGAACAACGCTCATGCGAAGAGCAGCCGGTTGTCTCCGTGGCGTATCAGTGGCTTCAACTGGAAATGAAACACCATGTGCAGTCGCGGAGGGGGGACCATGTCTCTTCGCAGACAGCATGCGTCACACCTCTGTATGTGCGGCCACTTGAAAGGGCTGTGTCCATCCACATGGCCTTGTAATGAAACCACATGGTCGATCCCCGACTATCACTGAAGAGTGTGAGGTTATCATTTGAAATTGCAAGAGGTTCCTGTCTTGTGTATGGTGTTGATGCACATGTTTGACTAGGATTTGGCAGGTGAGCTTCCATTCCGTTCGGAGTGGCAGACTGTGCACTTCAATCGTGTCATTAAAGTACAATGGTCGCACGTCCTGACGGTCTAGCATCGCTTGGTGTCCATTCATCCACCCATGAGTTCTATCTCAATCTACTGCGGTGGGTGTTGAACACCCATGGCGGTTCAGTTCCACTGCTCATGCTGAGCTGGCATCTGCTTGTCTACCAACGCCTGCACCGAGGCTGGCCAAGATGCCAGGGAGGAAGTGAAAAAACCTTCTGTACTAGTGGAGAAGCTCATTCTATGGCAATGCTGGTGATAGCTCTGTGTGTAGCGTGGGCCACTGTGAACATTGATGGAGGCAACATGGACAATGAGTAGTCTGATGCATCTGTCCTTACCGCCATCCGTTGAGCTCGTTCATTATCATGCCAGGACTTGGAGGAGTGTCACAGGACGCCGTTCACGCCTCAGGTTTCCTGTTGTCATGTTGCACTATCATGTGATCGAGTTTCCCATGAACTGCAACTGATTTCTAGCCAAGCTGTATGTACTTGTGCGAATGAGTTACAAGAGACTGGCTTGGCTTGTCACAAAGAACACCATCGCTGTTCGCATCTGGGGATGTACTTGCCAGGTGTTAGGTACATTGAGGTATGCTTGCCCTGTTCTTGCTGCACAACTGTCAACAGTTGCGAAACAGGTGAGGCTAGAAGCAGCGGCAGCATCTCTCTGGGAGGACATCACAGACACCGTGATGATGCACGGTCTTTTAAAACCCAAAATCTCTGGAATTGGGGAACGCAGTCATGGATGCACACCACGGAAAAAGGTGCCTGGTTTTCTAATGTTTGTTACAAGCATCTCTGGAATGACTGCAGCCCACTTGACACTGCAGCGCTCTAGATGCACACGTCCTGCTTACAGGATGAAAGGCACTGGACAACAGCGCAACCCAGGCGAAAAATACGGACACTGTTCAGACCGAACAGCGTAGAAAGCTTGCAAACCCGACCACATAGAATACATGGATAAGCGCTCAACAAGCGCTCTATTGCCTGGGCTGGACCAGGGACGCCATTATTTGAAGTTCTGGAGCTTTTGGCCTGTGTTGTGCAACACTCCAGTTTGAGGCGAGACTGTTCACCACTTGTGAAGATCCGAACACAGACGAGTCAAAAGTGGCGGTTTCCCGGAGATCGGTACTGCTGCTGCTGCGCATGCTGCCAGAGGAGCTCTTCATCATCGCTCGAGCTGCTTGATTTGTGGCTGTCATCACCAGAAGAGCTGGCCGGCACCTTGATGCCGCCCCGACCTCCATGTTCTGGTGTCTGAGAATTCTGCATGCCGACAGTCGATCAGCGTAGCATACCAGTTCAGGCACCTTCTGCAACCCATGTCTACTGATGCGGTAACTTGTTACAAGGGCCTCTCTAACACATGCTTCTTTGCACTGACTACGCCACCAGGAACCTTGCCTTTGGAGAGAGTGACAGTGGAACGCGGATCCACCAAGCTGCAGCCACGAGCTCTCAGAAGGTCAGATACCAAAGCCATGACCACAACAACCGTGGCGGACGCACTGGGATGAAAGCAGCCTAGACCAGGCAGAAAGTAGGTCCAGAAGCCCCACTTACATGCTCCCCCTGGGAAACCAAGCATGATGCCGGTTCTCAAGGCCATAGATTTGATCACATTTGTACTTGAAGCAGATTGGCCCATCCTGAGCATGCACGCACCTGGCTTTCACAAACAGGCAGGACCACATGGTGCGGATTATGCTGTGATGAGAACGGTGGGTCCGTTGGTCAAGGGATGGATCGCCTCGCACAACGATGGCACCAACACATGTGCAATAAAGGAGGCCGCACGGCACAACCGCTGTTGGGTTCGCACCGCATCGTCCAGCATCCTGAGCCGCCGCCGCTGCTCGTCAGCTCTCATGAGCAGTGCCTCCTGCTCTTGCGCAAGTGTCCCCTGTGCCGCCTGTGCCGCAGCCGGTGACCGTGTTTGCGCGCCATGCGGTGATGCTACCCCGGGAGCACGGGCGGACTGCTGCGGAGGCCTGGCCGAATGGTGCACGTGCTGGGAGTGCTGTGCATGAGGCGGCGGGCTCCCCGGCGGCGGATGAGGAGCAAAGTGTGATGGGGCCGTCAGTGCTAGCTGCCGCTTCGGGGGGCCAGGGCGCAGGGAGAGGGCTCCCAGTGCTGAGAGTGGGTCGCTGGAATGTGTGTAGGGAGGCTGGAGAGAGTCACGCAGTGGACTGCCGGCAGCACTCTGGTGCGCTGCGAGCGCATGCCTCAGGGTGGGGCTGTTGCTCTGCGGCACAGCCACACATTCCTCATACGCTCTGCTACAAGGGGTCTTGCAGCGCATGTGCGCGCGCTCTCAGGGTGTGTCGCCCCAACCGCACGCCAGGTGCGCAAGAGATGCCTCATGCCTGCCAAGGTAGTCAGGGCATTGCAGACGGTGCATCCAGAGGATGCCATCGCATGGTGCGGCTGAGCACTGCAGCAGTGCAGGCCGGGAAGGGATGGGTCCGCACCAGTGCAGCTACGGCAGCTGCGCGCCCGGCACTCGGCGAGCCCGCCGACGTGACCGACAGCGTCCACGGGGAGCCCCCCACATCCCCTAGCCCCAGAGATCCACGGCCGAGGGACTCTGCGCTGCCATGCGTGCGCATGGCACCGGACCGGTCGCTGGGGCGGCTGCTGCCAAACGTCGCACCCGCACTGGGGCGAGCCAGGCTGGCAGGTGTGGCTGAGGTGGCAATGGTGGACCCGTGTAGGTTGGCCAGGAGCCGCTCCCGCGCCGCCAGCTGCTCCTGGAGGTGCACGCGGTCCCGCTCCGCATCCCGCAGCCGCACCCGCAGCGGCGTCCGCGGCGAGCCGTCCGCTGGGATGCCTGGCGCGGTGTCTTGCAGCGTGCTGGCAGCCGCGTCGTTGAGGGCAGCCTGGACGAGTCACTCAGTCAGTGCACAGCCATCCGTGTGGTGGCATGACTGATGCACATACTTGCGCCGCGCGTGCGAGCCGCGCGGAGGACAGCCGCCCGGATGGCAATGGCTTGACGCACCTGCAGTGCGGCCGCCTCTCGCCGCAGTGACACCAGCGCTTCACCCCGCTCCCGCAGGAGTCCCCTCAGCCGCTCGTTCTCCACTCGCATCTCCCCCGCCTCAAGCTCCAGGGCCGTCTCCACACACGCACCAGCGTCGTCACCTCCGGCCACGGCATGATCACCACCGTGCCGTTGGGGGGAGTTTCCGGCAGCGCCAAGCGCATGGCCCTCTGCAGTGCGGCGCGCGGCTGTTGCGCGTGCGTCTGCCAGCTCCGCCTCGAGAGCGTTGATTACATCTTGAGCTGCCGCGGCGTCCCCGAGCACGGCTTGCACTCGACGGCCCTCCTCCATGTGCTGCGCCAGCGCAGCTTGGAGCTCCAGGGCCGTCGCATCCAGAGAGGCCGCGCGTGCACCGGCGGCCGTGGCGGCTGCCGCGGCGTCCGCCGCCACGGCGTCAGCGGCGCGGCAGCGTGTGGCCGCAGCATCGCGGGAAGCCTCTGCGGCCTCCAGGTCGGCACGCAGCCGTTTCAAGCTGCGGTCTCGCTCATCCAGCGCGGCACGCAGCAGGCTCACCTGGGTGTCGCACCCTGCCTCCAGCACCTGCCACGCAGCCGTCTTGAGCGGTCATCGCTCTCAGCGCCATATCATCCAACAACCTCACCGCTCATGCAACGCAGAGAACATGCGAAGCTGTGGGCAAGGGTCGAAATCACCTGTAACGGCAACACCCTCGGTCGTGCATGGACTGCTGCACGCACCTTCTTCTGCAGCAGCAGCTTCTCCGCCATGCCCTCGACCTGTCGGCTTTTGGCTCCCAGCTGCCGCTTCATAGATGCCCCCGCCTCTGCAGTGGCAGCTGTCGCGGCATCGGCAGCGCGCCGGGCCTCTGCGGTGTCGGCTTCTGCTGAGCGAAGGGCAGAGCGCGCCTCGTCAAGGTCGCGCGTCAGCTGCTGTACCCGCCGCTGGAGACCACCATACGCGACCTCCGTCGCTGCTGCGGCCTCAGACGCACGCTGCTCTGTCCGTGCAAGCTGCCGCTTCAACTGCACATGCACGCGGGGGGGTCACACCCCGGGAGGATGGGCAGTGTCGCAGGGCAGCAGCACTCGTGCCTTGCCCTGGCCGCGCGTTCCGTCATGGCACGGCGACGCGTTTTGTCATTCCAGCAGGTCTGTGCGACGACGGACGCACTTCCGAGTTCTCTGAGGCCAGCGTCCGGCGCTTGGCGTCCGATGCAGCGGCCGCCTCTCTTGAACGCGTCGCGCGCTTCTCTGCTGCACTGGCAGTATCCTGGGCTGCTGAGACTCTAGCCTCGGCCTCAGCGAGCTTGCTCTGCACACGAGTGTCCCACGTCAAAAGCCAGACCGAGCATTCATTGGGGGCCCAGGAGCCTAGACTGCATGAAACATGGCAGGGACTCGTGCTTTCACACAGTGCGAAAGGCTCTGTCCGGCAGCTGGCCTGGGACTCACCTGTGCCAGGCTGAGGGCTTCAGTGCTACGACTGCGCTCAGTGACAGCTGCGGCAGTGTCTGCCCGGGCCTCGCTGAGCTTCACCTCCAGCTTCTCACATCTGCCCTGGTGCTCCTTTGCCTGGTCCTTCATGTCAGCCTGTACCACAAACGCTGCCTCAGTGTGATGATCTGTATACGCTTGCAGCACAGCGCTGGGCAGCGATGCAGCCTACTCCCGCAACACCAGGCTGTCGCGGCATCCCGGGACATGTCATGCCGCAGGGCAACGGCGTCCACACGAATGGAACGAAGGCCTCGGGAGAGTGTCAGAGGTGAACACGAGGCAGGGCAGGGCAGGGCTGGCCACCTGCTGTGCCATGCCCCGGTTGTGCAGGACCCATCTCCTGTGGTGGCGCCACTGCAACAGACCTGCCTGTGGAGGAGCGCAGGCATGAGGCACGATCACATCTGCGGCAGCGACGAAGCGGGTGCACACCCGGGCAGTGCTTAGCTGAGCCTCTGCACCAGCGACACGCTCCTGGAGGCTCTCCAGCTTTGCATGTGTGGACTGCCTCTCGACTGCAAGCGCTTCTGCGGCCAGGCGGGCCTCCACCCGGGCCTCGTCGGCGCCGGTCTCGGCGGCCACCCGCCGCTGCTTCTCACCAGCGACCGTGCCTGCCGCAGCTGTGATGTCTGTCTTTGCCGCCGTCTGTGTCTTGGCCAGAGCCTTGCGCGTTGCTTCGAGCATCATCAGTGCCTCCTCCCTGCACGTCTTTGTGAGTTTGAGGATGCCGCGCTTTGGGTCGGCCGGCTCTGCTCCAGCACACTCACGAGAACATCAAGCGGCGGGTCAAGGCACGACGGCGGTGACACGTCCACGACCGGGAGTTCACCGAGTGGCGCGGGTGGCGGACTTGGACGTGCTTTGGCAGACCAGAGGCGGCGATGTCGCTGATGGCATGAGCCACGTCACAGTGCTTGTCTGATAACAACGGAACAGCAGAATTGCACGGGATGCCACAATACGCCGCGAGATGCTGGCGGGCTGTTCGGCATGGTAGCTGCGGCTCCAGCGCAATAGCGCCAGCCAGCACCTCAGGTAGCGGCACTGCAGGTCTGGCCATCACCCGACAGCGCGTTGTTGGCCATTGGAGACCAGCAGCGAGCTGGGCCAGGTGCCTGTTGATGGGCTCGCATGATGATCACTGCCTACGGGAGTGCTGCGGCAGCGACACCATCGACGGGGCGCACTTGGAAGCGACTGCAGCGTCGACATCCTGCTCAGCAGCTGCGAGCCTCGTCTCAAGGCCTGCGATCTGCGCCCGCGCCCCTTCAACCGAGCGCCCAGCACTGCGCATGTCGCCCTGGATCGCCTCCAGCTCTGCAGTCAGCGCCTCGCACTGCCCGGTCAGCCCAGTCGCCTCGATTTCCATGCTGGCAACCTGCACAGAATCGGCCGTCCGTGCACATGCCTACCACCTGCACGCCTGCATACATGGCAGAGTGCCCCAGGACCACTCACATGTACATCCCGCAGTGCCTGGACTGTGATGACCTTGGCCTCCACAGCCAATCGCTGACGGGTAGGCTTCACATGCCGATCAGATGGCTGACGTGCTCACATGGGGCACTGCAGTTGGTGCCAAAAGGAAGCTATGGCCGCGTCACAAACAGAGGCCGTGTTGCTCGGTCCTTCTCCTCGCAACACTGCCTGCATCTGTCACACTGCGCCAGCACCTGAAGCAGGAGAGCACAGACCTTGGCCTCGAGGTGAGCGTTGGCCTCCTGGAGGGCAGAGATGTCGTCCCGTGCGGACGTGGCCTCCCGGGCGCGGGCGGCGGCGGCCTCCTCCGCGTCACGCAGCCTCGCCGAGTGCTCCTCGAGGGCCTCCCCTGCAGCCCCCGCCTGCTGGCGGCTAACCTGGCGCTGCACGTCTGCGTCCGCACGCACCGTCACGAGCTCCTCTTGAAGCCGGGCGGCCTCCGCGCTCCGCAGCGACAGCTGCTCTGCCTGTGCGGCAGCCGAGTCTCGCATATCCTTCAGCTGGACTTCCTTGTCTGCGACTGCATCCTGTACACATCAACTCACCTGTTCACGCCAGCTGACACCGTGCACGGCGGCGCAGTCCAGCCTTCGGGTCCGGGTCAACCCTTTCTGGTGTACCCATCGTCTCGATGGCATCCCGTGTGAACGGCGGGTGCTCAGACCAGACGCGCGTGGTGGCATGCAAACCTGCGGAGAAAGGTGACCAAGATGTCTGCACTATGCCATGCAGCGCCGAGGTCGCATGCATGCGCCTGTCCCCATTGGACCGGCGCTTGGACTGTGCACAAGCATTGGCACTGTCAGGGGCCTGGGCGCACCTGCAGCCGTGTAGCCTGTGCGCGGGCCGCAGCCGCTTCGGTGGCGGTCTCGCGCTCCCGCTCCTCTGCAGCGCTGACACGCGACCGCAGAGCGGCGGACTCCGCCTCCTGCGCGGCGCGCAGACGCACCAGGCTGTCGTCGTAGCTCGCCTGCAAGCTGGCCATCGCGGCCAGCGAGTCCTCGTGGTTCTGCGCGGCCCGGGACTCCCGGTCTGCTTCGGCATTCTCACGCAGCGTCTCCGCCTCCACGACCTGCAGACCGCACGCACTCTCACACTGGATCAGTGCATGCTCTCACATCCCCCAGGCAGCTCCATGCCATCGGGGTACGGCTGTATGCGAGTGGGATTCTTGAGCTGCAATACGGCCGCATTGAGCCGCACCTACGACAGCTGGATTTCGTTTGAACCGTTCTTGCACACGGTGGACATAACGGCAGTACATAGGTGGTGCTAACATGATTGGGACCAAGCCAATACAACTGCACTGCCACTGACAATATCAAACCGGGCGACAGCCCCACCTTTGCTTCCAGACGAGCTGTCACACTCTTTATCTCCTCGGCGGCAGCGGTTGCGGTGCGAGCAATTGCCGAGTCGCGATCCCCCAGGGCCTGCCGAACACGCTCTTCCGCGTCATTCCGGACCCGCGCCATCTCGGCGTCCTTGTCCCTGAGGATGCCTTCGCGCACAGCGCGCACCTCCTCTGAGTGCTGCGAGCGCAACCCGGAGGTGTCTGCGGCCACTGACCGGCGCAGGGTGGCCAGCTCGCCCTCAAGCGCATGCGTGCGCTCCGCAGCCTCGCTGTTGACTCGCCGAAGCTCCTTTGATAGTTCCTCACACTACACACGGCCTTGGCGATCGCAGTACTATCGCAGCTTGCCATAGGCGATACTCCCACACAGACTACTCGGGTCAGGGCCGGCCATGCACCAAACTCGGTGGACCACCTGGCGGGTACAAGGGAAGTCACGTGGTCGCACCTCCTCCTGCAGGGCATGCTTCATCGCCTGCGCCTCCGTCAGCTGCCCTGAAGCCTCCTCGTGCCGCCTCTGGAGGCCCTCACAGCGCTGCCGAGCGTCCGCCACCGCTTCCTGGGCCTCCTGTAGCGCGGTCGTCTTGCTCCGGAGCGTTGCGCGCTCTACCTCAGCTTCCTCCTCGGCCGCTGCTGCGCTCGCGAGCGCTCTGTTCAGCCGCAGCGTCTTGTCGTGCACTTCCATGTCAAGACTGGCTGCCTACAGGAATGCAGCAAACCTGGCTCTTGGGAGCAAGCCAACACTATGAGAGCCTCATCAGGCCTCGTGCCACTTGCATGCTGGTATAGGCAAGCGCACAGCGACACCGAGCCTAGATCTGGCACGAACAAGAGGGACGGAACAAACTGGCTGCTCACGCGTGTGCGCTTTGATCAGATCGGCCAGAAAGGCTTTTGATGCTACCATGCTGATGAGCAATGCTTTGGGTCATCAATGAAGCTATGCTCCGAGTGGACAGCACGCAATGTGTGAACTCTTGGCAGGACTGGGTTCAACGCTGCAGGCCCGTCAGGCACACCTTGGAGCGCTCAGACGCCAGGCGCTTCTCCAGTTCATCTAGTGTGGCTGTCAGGTCCGCCTGCCGAGCCTCTGTGGCTCGTGCCTTGGAGGCAGCTGCGTCAGCTGCGTCAGCTGCGCCAGACAGGTCCGCATGCTCGCGGTCGCGGTCCCCCAGCCGCCGCGTCAGCGCCTGCATCTCCATCTCTGCATCTAGGAGCGCCTTGCGCAAACGTGCCAGGTCGCCAGTGGCCGCTTCTGCACGGCCATCTGCATCTGCTGCCTGCCTCCTAGCCAACGAAAGCTGCACACCAGTGCCGAGCAGTGAAAGCGGACCTGACTCTACCGCTATGCGGGTGCAATGTCCCTATAGGCGCCAGAGCGGCGGGTTGAACGCTCACATGGCGGTGGGATGGAGCAGAGGAAAGGTCAGAAGCTCAGATGATCAAAAGCAACATCTGTAAAGCATAGCCTCTTGCAGGGGGCGACTCAAAACAGTGGCTGCAGTGGAGCCGCATCAATCTTCTCAATTTCACATCCTCAGCACATCCCAACCCAGTGATACATTGCAGAGTATGCTTTCCGAGCTTTCACAAGCAGTGGGTCACAACAACACCTGCAGAACCATTCTGGCGCACCTGTTCATTCAGGACAGCATGGTCCGCGCCGAATCTGTGCTGGCTTTCCTGGCTATGTGCAGTTGTACTTGGTGACCACAAGGGTGCCTGGCGCAAGGGCGGCGTGCCATGTACTGTGGCCAGCTCTGCACCACCATACACCCCGCTCCCTCGCCTGGCTTCCAGTTCAGCGCGCGCTTCTGTGAGTTGCCGGCGCGCTACGTCTAGCTCATGCGCAAGCGTCGCGGCGTGCTTGTCACTGGACAAGGGTGATGTCGCCCGCGCAGACGCTGCGGCTCGAGAGCGAGCCTCCTGTACCCACCCTGCCACACTCAGATGCACTTGCCACTGAATCGATGGCCCTGGATCCTGCTGTCCTCCAGGGATTCAGTGCAAGAACCAGACAGGCCCGAAAAGGAGACCAGTTGACGCATACCGCAAGCTGAATGCACAGAAGGTTCTTCTCTTCTCTCAGCTGAGCATTCTCAGCTGCCAGTGCTCGAGTGCTGGATGCTTGAGCTTGGCGAGATGCATCGGACATATGTGAATGTTGCGGGGCATGGTCATATGGTATCGTTGATGGTTGATGGGGCGTATGTGGGGCTGTGGATGGCGCAGGACTTCCTGGCCAGGCCAACCCAGCACAACCCTGGACCTTTGTATGTGACAGTTGTGAGCGCTGAATAGGGGATGACAGCTGTTGTACATGGGTAACTGTGCCCCGATCTCGTAGCGATTCCTCAAGCAAGCTGCACTGATGTTCTGCTGCATCAGCCCGCAGCGTTTCTGAGTGCAGTTCATTCTCCTTCGCTTTGAGTATCTCTTTCAGAGCTTCAGCTGCTGACATGCTGCATTGGAAAAGAGTGAATCATAGGTGTACAGGAGGTTTACAGGAAAGTGAACGGAGCATGTTTAGAGGCTCTGACATTCCAGCAAGACTTGCACAGGATCACCACACATGGACTTGGGAATCGTCACACCATTCCATGGCTGTGTGCTGGAACTGCCTACACTTCGCCTCAGATTCGTACAAACGGCGTCCCACAAGTCTCTCAAGCCTGGCTGACTTTTTGTCCCCCCCAAGAGACAGTGCTGCCAGGAAATCGTCCACAATGGCTGCAACGTCATCATCAGTCTTGAAGGGAGACGGTGCTGAGGCATATCCACGCGTGCGGGCAGGGCTTGTCGAGGATTTCCACTCTTGTAAAGTAATTTCAAGGTCATCAAACGTGTTGGAACCTCTGACACGGCCTTTGCCTGCTGCAGCATGTGCGGATGTGAGCAGTGCGTGCTCCGCCTGGAACTTGCTGCCAAGCAACTCTTACGAGCATACGGACATCCAACAATTTGGAAGGTTGCTGAATCCACCTGCTCGATCCCCTACACTTGGCTGGTTGCTGCACCAATATCGGCCCTTGTCGCTGCTGTGTGGAGAGCGCCGGCAAGACATTAGCACAGGCACATCACACAACACCAGTGCACCCCAAATAGCATATACACTACTTCAGGCTCATCTGGGGACCGTTGATTCAGTCATCAACACAGAGATCAACGTTCACACTACCTACCCATGTTTGAGCGGATTAACTGGATCAATGCGAATAGCAAGACGAATCGGGTAGCATTCTGATCCAGTTTGTCTTGGCCTGCTGTGCGTGCAGATGCATCTTGGATATTGCTGTGTCAAATTCGAGCCGTTTAATCGCAGGAAACCCGCACTTTGTCGACGCGTAGCTGACGTTCCATCCTCGATGGATGAACCTCCATGGAGCTCGACGCTGTTCTGTCACACAGTCACATCACAGTAAGACAGGTCCATGCAATCGAGCAGCGAGACTGAGCCGCACGTTTCCAAAACCACGCCAGAGACGCTGTCAGAGTGCATGTCACCTCATCCACCTGCCGTGATTACACGTGCTACACAATTTGCACCGTAATTGTACACCAGGAGTCCAGTCTTACAGACGCGCAGCCAATCAGGATTTAGCGAATTCCATCTCGTGCAGCAGGCTCCGGCGCTATGAAGTAGCAAAGCTTGGCCAAGTGCTGTCAATACCCCACTCCATCAATTCCATGCCCTGACCTCCACACAGGCTGGCCCACACTGAAAAGGCCCTGCAGCTGCGTATCGTGATCCATGGCAGTATCTATCATCGTGTCTGCCGGATCAACGCTTCTGCCAATGTATAAAGTGGATGACGAAGGCCTGCCAAATCGTGCCAGGTGACGGGGGATGTCGACTATGCCAGAACCAGAATTCATGTTTCTTGGAGCAGCCGAGGATATACGCTGCCCACAAACTTGGTTATCCCTACCATCAGCACTTGGAAGCACCTCAGTGGGCTGGATAGGGGAGAGATCCTGATCATCGTCTCCAAACGGCTCAGATTGCAAGTTGTGTGGCCCTGCACGCTGGAGGCGTCCACCATTGCGCTTCCAAGCATATGCACCACTGGAAACCCTGCAATGACATGCGCAAGAGTATCAGTGGGCTGCCTTCTGGATGAGCTGATCAACTGTGGTCTGTGCAGTGGCATGACGTGCACAGAAGTGGTGCCACAGCATCAGGCTGGAAGTGCGACCGTCACAGTTTGATATATATAGATGTCCGTTGCAAGCAATGTACGTTGGAAGAGGTGGAATTTGCGTAACCAGCAGTTACAATTTCGAAAGTGCACCTCCTTGTAAAAGGGGAAAAGACAAGTGAAATCACACCGGGCAACAGCTTCAGTTAACATATCACGTGCAGTCCTTGCAACTTGAGCAGCTGAGAGCCTAGTTGTAGCTGGTGCATTTTGGCAATCGATTGTTCCATTCCCAACCTGGCAAGCATAGTCAACTGTTTCAAATGTTGGCTCACCGTGTCTTGGTGAAGCGGGCGACTTGAAAGCTACCATCCAGCAGAGGAGTGCGAATGCAATTGCCAATGGCAGCCACAGCTTTCGACTCCATGAATGCTGCATCACACATGCTCAGTCAGCGACGCTGCAGCTGTTGACGTTGACACAAATGGTGTTGCTGCCGATGTGGGCACAAGCGCAAGGGTTACGCCCTCACATGTACCTGGCGGTGATACCTGTATCGTAAGCAGGGAAATTCTATGCTGGTCATCTGTGGCTGCATCTGACAGGCGGAGCTTTCCAGGCACAGCTGGGTTGCCAGTTATGGCAACATGTGCCTGAGCAGGATGCTCTTCCGCAGCTATTTCCCTGAATGCAGCTGCCAGACTGCCTTGTTGGTCATCATGCACAGATGAGCGCGTGGCCAGGAGCTCTGCGGCTCTTGCTGGATGAACAGAAAACTTGAAAGGACATGCTTCTATGCAGGCCCAGAAGTATGGTGGTGATCGTGTTGCATGAGATGCCCATGCCTCCATGAAGAAATCAAAAGTGTCCAAGAGCACAACAAGGGATGAAAAAGCGTCTATTGGGGGGAGTAAATTATTAACATCTGGAATTGTGGGTACACGTGCATGCACGGTGCTGTCATCCCTGCTTGTGGCCGCATGCGCTGGGTTATAGTGCTCTGCTGGTTGACATGACTGGAATAGAGCTACTGAGTGCGTGTAATGATCAAAAGGGCATGTGTCCAAGACCAGTGCATGGGATTCTGAAACAGCTCTTCCATCGGGTTGGTCAGGCGATACTTCCTCTTGAGCGTCGGGCACAAGCGCGGCAGCGGGTACATGGGATCGACTGCCTGTCTGTTCATCGGGCTCCCTCACTTCAGATGGATTTTCACTCGCAAATGAATGTCTACCTACACGATGATCGATTCTGCTGCATGTCTTCAGTCGCTGTACAGCGGAACAGGAACCGTTGGAGCGTCGTTCACACCTTCCCATCGAGAGTACAACCTGATCAGCAGGGCAACGTTGACGCAGCTGAGCGTTACGCTGACAATATCTCGAATGTTCATGCTTGGGAGCCGAGAAACCAGGTGATGTGCAGTCGATGGGGCTCGCGAGCAGGACGCTGTCCAACCAGACCTGTGGAACACGAACAGGCCAACCCAATTGGAGTGCAAACACGCAGATAGTGATTCAAATATGTCCTGGATGACCTTACTAAGTGTTCGCTGGATCCGTGATGTGTATAGCTGAGCCTTAACCGATGGTTGTTATGTGATGTACGAATCACCGGTGCGACCACAACACTCTCTGCAACATAAACCAAAGAAATGATCCGACGGTGACAGGGAATCTACAAAATGACGAAACTATTATTCCCTTGTTTCGTCACTTTATGACACTCAGCATGGCCGCTTATCAACTTGGCTTTGAGCCACCTCAGCCACGAGTGCATGCATACCAACATTCGCAACGGTACACTTCTGACAGATCTGTAATATGAATGCGCGAAGACTCAATAGGCCTACCTGAATATGATGTACGGCCAGCAAAAAAATTATCCTGTACTTCTCAAAGCCAGAGAGATTCTTTGCGACGTGTTCGCTGAAGCTTGGACCTGCACTGCGTGCCAATACATGTACAATACCGACGAGTACTTGAAAACGAGTCGAATCCATGTCTATACTATCTCTGCGCCGGAGTGCTGTGCTGTTGGCGTCCGCGGTCGTGTGTCTCAAGGTTTGGTCCCAGCGCTAGTGGAAAGGTCTTGCGTGGAATAGGTCACCGTGGCCAGTGTGTTATACCTTCTATGCGTGCCTATTTGTCATACCTTATGCCACATTGGACCATAAGCCCTGCAAAGCTGGCACGTCAGCTTCACGAGACGTATGTGGACTGAGACTTCTGTGTGGATGCTGAAATGTTACGCCGTGACAACTTGGTTCGCTGGGGCTGTATAGAATCGTAACCTAGAGTAATTGCAGGTGGTTGTAGTGACTCATGCTCGAATGGTGACAACTTCACCGGACATGGCCTGTCCGCAGGGCCGGTGCAGAGATAGAGTCCAAACATACCTGAAGGACAGACATTCTTCTTTCATGCTCGATGCAGCCATTACATCGTCTTGTAGTAGCCCCATGACAGTTCACAATGTGCTTGTTCGGAGTTGCGCCAAAGACCTGTTGGCCGACCCTTCGCTTGGATGCACGTGCTCGCAAGCCTGCGCTCAATCTATACAGACGGTGGGAGTTCCTGACATGTTACTGGACAGGCTGCTGTATTGGCGCCGGGTCCACTGCTTGGCATCTGAACCCACTGCTGACAGAAGTCTCATATTGGGTCAGCTGATCACAGTGCAAGTACCGATGCTGCTGGATGTCACCCTGTCTTCCCACGCCAATATTACCCTGTACATATGAAGACACATGCTACATCTTAACCATTTCTTGTGAATTCTACAGGTACCGACGCAGTGCATGGCTTCGTTTGTGACGTCTTTGTGTGGCTTTGTGCCTGATGCATACAGGGTGGGTGTTGACTTGCTCGGTGCGCTGTGCGATCTTATCATTCCCTGAGACAATTTGTAGCTCGATCCGGGCACTCTTGTTCTGAATGCCTTTTGCGATGACTCTGTGTGGCTGCACTGTTTGCTTCACAACGAGGAAGTCAGGTGTCCTCAGGTGTACGGTCATTAACTGAAGTCGGTATGGTCGAAGTATTTGTTGCCAGTGTTGAAAATTTATGCGCTTCTGTTCAAATCGTCTAGCGTCAAGCTGGGCTGGATGGAGGTGTGCTCGATACCAGTGCATTCATGACAGCCATGTTGTGCAGAGAAATGCTTGTTCAAGGATGCTATTATCAGCAATTCAGCAAAGTTATCCCCAGTCCATTGTGCCCAGAGGTGTGCGAGAAACTGCATACCGTTTCATCCGCCCCTCCATTTCTTTCGCGCCTGTGCAAATGGGTGTTATGGCCAATGGCCGCTTGTGTTTGGCATGATTCCCAATCATGAGTGTCGACTTCTTGTTAAAATACCACCGCTAGTGACATGATCCGGTTTGGAAATGTTTTGGCTCACCGCGCGTGCAGTGGTGGGTGAGCCATCGCCGTTCACTGTTTTGAATCGTGCACACAAAATGACGTGGCGCGTGTTTCATGGTTTTGAGGCTATTTAGTGGTCTGGCGGTGCACAATGCTCCTGAACAATATTGTTGATGCAGATTTTTCCAAGGGAGGTTAAGAACGTCTTGAATTGTTCCAACCTTGACGTTGCACCTGCGCGGAAGCCCTATGAAAAACCGAGCTCAGATTCATCGCAAATCTTTGATCCTCCACCGTCACCGCCAAGGGATGATGCCATTGTGGATCAGTCAGCTGGACAATCTCCCCGTAGTGGCCTGTCGGTTCCCTCCCCAACACCAGCTCCTGAGTGTGGCGATGCAGCCTGTGGTGAAGGTTTACAGCTTTGGCTGCAGCAGAATTTCCATGTGTGCACTGGATTCTTACAAACCATACTGCGAACTCTGCAACGCTTTTGCAACTGCACACTAGCGTATCCTAAACAGTTTACTCTTCCCCCATTGTTCGTCATCACACAGTGTGCACGCCGTGAAGGTGGGTGTCCATAAATCCATTTCAATTGGTTTGGTCTGTTCGCCTATGCCATTGACTATATATATCCATTGTCCTCACATCTACGATGCCGTGCTGCAACATTGCTTGGGTGACTTCCTTGAGGAGTTGACCAGTCTGCAGTCCAGAACCCGCAGGAGTTGCTTAACGTCCGCTTTGTCTTAGCACAGCTCAACACACTTGTGAACAGTGGGGTTTTAGCTACGCTCTGATGCCAGGGCGATGGGCTTGCAGGTCTTGTTCACTCCACCAACAGACTAGTGTTGCATCAACGGTAGTGATGGTGCAGATATTCTTCGTCGTCACTGAGTGTGGTGACCTATCAACGCTGTACAACATTATAACAGAGACCTGTGCAGAAGACCTTCAGCAGACAGGGATAGACTGCCGATGCTCCCGGCAGTGCCTGGCAGCAATGCGTGTGCTGCCTCAGTCGTGCCTGACACAGGTCCGTGACGTCATGTGCATGCATTCGCAGGCTGCTAGGGAGGACCTTGTTGAGCTGAGTGCCACTGCGTACGACTCATCCGCTGCGCCTGCACGGCATTACACGTCACGGCTTTTGTTTTTCTTAGATGGGTGCATGTTCACTCCGCTCTGTTTGCTGCTTGCAGCACGTGTTGTGCATGCTTGTGACACACTGTGGATACAGGTGCCTTGCATGCCATGTCATGCATTATGCATGTTATGTGGCGGCTGAGACGTTTCTCTTGCTTTTATGAATTTTTCAATGTTGTAGGTCTGATATGCTGAGCCGCTGCTACATCGCTGACAATCCTGAAGCCACTGGCATGGATGCTGCATGCAGCTCGGTGTGGCACCATCTCCTTTGGACAAGTTTGTCTGCTTCGATGATCACAGATTTTCAAGGCTAGCAATGGCAGTTTCAGCTTGGCCGTGAGCCCGGAGGATTCCGTGGTAGCTGTTATCTGTTGTAAGGCATGCCAGGTTTGACTGCCCCGCCAGTCATGGTGGTGGTGCGTCCCCAGACATGGTGGCAGTCGAGCTTGTGGCAACCTATGTCTGCTTGCAGGTTCCACCATTTCACCCTCGTGCTGTGTGTGGATCGCCGGTGCCATGAGCGGAGCTTCTTTCAACTGGGCAAAGAATGGAGTGATGGGCCCTCTTCTGCAAACGGGGTTCAACTCATTCCATTGGACTTGTCTGGTGGCAACCATACCTTGGAACTGTCCCCAAGAAGCAGGGCTCTTGCAGATGTTGCTGACAGGGCACTGTTTTGATGGCGGCCACTGTGATGTGGCCAACCATTACGCTGTGGGCACACCACAGGATCGCTGCGACCAGCGTGGCCACAGATAATGGGAACAGTCGGAAATCACTTGGTTGTTCCGAGGACAGGACTCTGCAGGTGTTGTGGCGGTATCTGCGTGGCTTTTGGTTAGTAATCCTGGTTGAACACATGCAGTGCAGTGCCCACTACACGGTGTTACACATAACTGGTCTTGGTGGGGGGGTCCCCTTTGTCCCATTGTTGCCCAAGACCTATATATTTTGTCTGTTTCATCAGTACCCCTCAGTTGTGATTGATGTCGTAGAATGATGTATATCCTCCATGTGTCCAGCACCCTTGGACATGGGGGCAACGCAAGCCAATGGCTGAGCAGCTCTGAGAGTGTGAACATGGACAAATTTGGAGATTGTAAGTGAATTTATGTGCTCATGACCCACACGGCAACATGTTCTGCCGTTGATCCTTTACGACAGGACAGCCCAGTGGCACTTGCTAAAGCCAGTCTATCCATGTGGAAACTGCTGGTCAGCCCACGGCACAGTTATCAAAGGCATTGTTAAAACTACACTACATCAGATATACCAGAATCAAACTAATGCGGGCTTGGCCTGTAGCGTGCGTTGATGACGGCATGCATGCGATGGCATGCACGCTATGGCATCACCTTGTTCAAGCCTGACATCTTGTTCATGCAGGCCACTGTATGGGTCATGTCCTGCATGTCCATTGAATGGGATTGTACACTTATAGGAGGGCACAGGTACTCGTGGAATGTTTCATCCAGACCAATCACTGCTTGGCCTGCTCGCACGGGGAACAAGTGTAAGCGTTGTCATGTTAACGTTTTGGGAGTAAGCATACCTCCAAAATCTGGAGGAAGCTGCTCCAACTGGATGTGGCTGATTTCACTCGGCGAGGGTATCAAGGGCAGTCTCCTTGTCAGGCAAACATATTGTTCTTGGTGGCGCTTCAGGCTATCCAGGCCATCGCATGTAGCATGGTACTCCTGTCCTACACATCACCATCCCGTACTTCTGTTCTCAGTCTCGTCTAAACATCTATGGCAGACGATAGGCTCACCAATCACGGCCTCAGATACTGTCACCCAGTTTCCAGTTAGAGACGTCCGTCAGATCAGAGCAATCATGAGGACATGATGCTCACCTGCTTTTGTATGTATGCAGCATCCGGCTGGAACATGGTATGTCCCTCCGTGAAATTCGTGCCAACTTGGTATTGTTTGCAGCTCATCTGGCGTGGGTATAGATGCGATGCTGGCACACTCATCACCGACGATGTCACAACAGTCCTTGCAGCCACTGCTGTGGGAAAGGGCATCGTCAACCGCTAATCTGGGATCAAAGTTGGAGGCGGTGGAGGACTTCAAGAGCTGTCTATGGGGAGTTGGGCCCAGCAAGTAACTCAGGAGCATGGCCAGGAACGGAGCTATGAACAAGCCGTTCTGGATGCATTTGAACATCAAGCAAATGCTTGCATATATCCACTGAATCATTTTCAGAGCTGCAACTATGGGCAGCATGGCTGCAGACGTTGTAGTCGTGACAATCCCTCGCAAGACGTCAATCAGACTGGTGGGCGCTGCGAGTGCTCGTTTGTGGGGCGGTGACGCGCTATCGTGCTGCACGCCTGGATTATTCCGACTGACAGATGGAGAGACATTGCCCACATCTAAGGCTTGAACATCGTAGTTGTCCATGGCACAAGGCTTGTCCGCGGCATCGCAGCTGCTCTTGCGTGCTGCGACGAGCCCGAGGCCCGATGCAGAATCACTGAATGCCACATGCTGCACGCCTGCTTGATTTAATTCACCTGAACCTGATTTGAATACTTCTGCTGCCGGGGCTCTAGCGATGAACGCCGCAGACGACAAGATAACATTAGCCACAAGAGCAACGCTAATTAGCATGTTGGCCACAACAAGCGCACGGGCCCCCATAGACAGATGCATAATATGAAAATGTCTGCAGCTACACAGATGGCTTGTTTCTTCTTCGAGCCTCGTGCAATCTAGTGAACGACGGAGTAGTTGGGGTACACGTCGGTAAGCTTAAGTCTGCATGCAGCTAGCGCTGAAAGGATGTTCAGTCACAGCATGGAGCAGCCACATCCTGGCGGTCTATTCCGCTTTACGTTCTTAGCCAGCATCGGCCAACGACGTGAATAATTGAAGAGCCCCTGTTCATGGCACGCACGCGTGATCTGCAGCTGCATGCATATGCAGCTAGCTGCAGATTATGGGGGTGTGCGACAGGCCAGCCCGCGCGATTCACCTCATGCACAAGTATTAATTCCAACGAAGGAAAGTGAATTCCAGTTCCGCAAACCATCAAGACACTTACCGTACAAGAATCCGTACCACTGGCCACTGCCATGCATATGTCTACAGCTATTCAGCTTAATCTACCTACCAGTTGTGTTTGTCATGATCAATTTCAAGTACCAGTTGTGTTTGTCATGATCAATTTCAAGAACCAGATCTGCTGCCTTACACACAATTTTTTTTTTTAAAAGATATCGGGCATCACGCCAAACCCAAACGGGCATCGGCCACAGCACCCCTACACACGGGGGCGGAGGAAACAGAAGCGTCCGACACAGTAAGGCCTACCATAGAGGCCTCCCACCCGGAACCACACGGAACAAGGGAGTCTGACAGCCACGCATGCATGGACGTGGGACCAGTCCGGCAGGCACAGAGCGCACGCAGCAGCAGCCACACCCGGAACGTGCCCACTGGCACGCAGGCGCAATAACAGAGAGGCACAGTCTGTGTCACCACAACTTGTGCATGCGAAGTAACATCGGCTTCATGATTCGGAAGCAAGTGGAGCTGGTGCATGCGAAGCAACATCGGATTCATGATTCGGAAGCAAGTGGAGCTGCATGGTGGAGGCAGTGATGAGTTCATGCTGCCGAGGTGGCAGTGCTCCAGCTGCGCCACTCTCATGAGAAGATAGATGCGCGCATATGCATGTAACAACACCATCACTTGGCACGCAGTAGAGCAGAAGTCCATGTCAGACGGACCATTCTGCGAGCACTTATCAGGGTACTAGCATGTTACACGCTTCTCCATAGCTACACTCCCTCCACACAGACTGCCGACCATGATATACCAACGCATTGTAAAAGCTCATTATTTGCTAATCCTAGATCAGTAAAAACCTACCGTGTGCTACATGCGCCACCGTGGGTTGGCACAGAGCAGCAAGAACAGGCTTACTTGTGTCCATGGCGAGTGTTTTGCTTGGCGACAGCCTTGCCGCGGAAGAAGGTGCGACCACCCCGGAAGGCATTGCGCACAGTCTTGACGCTGCGCTTGACAACCTTGCCGCCCTTGCGGCCGCCCTTGCCGCCCTTGCGGCCGCCCTTGCCGCCCTTGCGGCCGCCCTTGCCGCCCTTGCCGCCGCCCTTGCCGCCCTTGCGGCTGCCCTTGCCGCCCTTGCGGCCTCCCTTGCGGCCACTCTTGCTGCCCTTGTTGGAGCGGCGCTTCAGGGCGGCAGCCTTCTTGGGGGAGACAGCCTTCTTGGGGAAGACAGCCTTCTTAGGGTGTGTGGGGGGTTGGGCAACATGGACTGGGGGGCTGACATAGACTGGGGGGCTGACATGGACTGGGGGGCTGACATGGACTGGGGGGGTGACATGAGTGTCTGCGTCAACAATGGCAATGCATCCACGGAAGCTGTTGGCAGAGACCGACACGAGGACCTCAGCAATGGCAGAAGCAGTGGTGGTGACCAGCTCCTTCTCCATGGCGTGGAACGTGAAGTATGGCTTGGGACCTGCAACAAGCACGGGGATCAGGCTGAGACCAACCAAGCCACCAAGCGCGACATCGCCTTGAACCTACCAATGAGATGGCTGCCGTACAGGTTGCGCATGCAAGAATGTGTCAGCATGCATGTTATCATTAGATTTGTACATTCCATGGGCCTGTCAGGGGAAGTGTCAGGCGCTGCGGGAAGGGTGACACACCAGTGCACTGGTGGGCCATGGACTTGGAAGTGGCGGTGGCAAGGATCGTGGCAACGGTCTCGGACAGGGAGGCCTCGCTGACATGGCACTTCTTGTAGCACTTGGATGTGGCGGATGCGAAACCCTTGGCAAAGGCGGTGGCAACAGCCTGCATACACAATCACGATGGGTGAGGGTTGCCGGTGTGGAGCGCACTGCGCTAGCAAGCCCCAGGAGCGTAGGCATAGTTCACAGAGGCTGCCAGTGGGGCATGGGTGCAGGTGAGCGTTTGCAGGCGCACACCTTTGCGGTCCTCGTGATCTCGGACTTGCCAGCGGCGCAGGCATGGCCGGAGCCCTCGACGTAGCACGCAGCAGAGACCTCGGTCATTGCGACAGCCATGGCCTGAGCAACAGCCTGCATGCACACCGTACGTGAGCGCACGGTCACTAGTGTAGGTATCCTAGTCTAACAAAGAGGAGAAAACAGGGCCATTGAGAGACGTGGCGGCGGCGTGTGCGGGGGGCGAGGGGTCACACCTCAGCCTCCACGAGGTAGGGTCCAAAGGTGCCCTTGGAGTAGCAGACCTGGGCCGAGGCGGTGGCAATGGCGCTAGCCATCGCGTTGGTGACAACGGTGTCAGAGGCAGCACCGACGTTGAGGGTGCAGATAGCGGTGTTGTCGATGGCACCAGGCTCACCAGCGCCGGTGATCACAGATGCAGAGCCCATGCACTCGTTGTCAGCGGCGCGGGCTGTGGCCAAGGCGCCAGCAAAGGCCTCGACAGCCCTTTGCTGGATGGCCTCGTTCAGGATGGAGAAGGTGAGCCTGGTGCTGCTGCCTGCTGTGCTACCTTCCTCCTCAAACTTGAAGCCAGCCATGACCTTAAGGAAGATCTTCTCGAAGCTAGAGACGACAACCTTGCCGGCGGACTTGCACCGGCCGCAGCTGGTTGCGGAGGTCTGGGCGACTGCGAAGGCCTTGGCGATGGCGGTGGCCTCAGCGTACGCGAGGGACTCGCCGTTGATCTTGAAGGTGGCATAGCCGCCTGCACGTGCGCAGGAGGATGAGACACAGTGCTCCCCTTCTAGATGTTCACAGGGGCAGACGGCCTAGCAGAGCGGCAAAGGAGGCAGGCAGTGCCGAAGAGGGCATGCAAAGCAGGATGAGCAGCTTCACAGCGGCATTCATGATCATGGCAGCATTCTGGAGTGCCAGGTGAGGCAGGGTGCATGTGACAGCTGCCACGGCATACAGTGACGATGGAGGAAAGCATGCATATGAACTTTCGACCAGGTTGGGGGTCGCACTTGCGTAGCAGTCGGCTGTCACCTCCACAATGGCACTGGCGAAAGCCTCGCCGATGTTTGAGGCGGTAGCATGTGCCACTGCTTTATCACTGTTGCCACCATGGCAGAGGTATGCGTTGGCCTGGGCCACTGCACACACATCAACATGTCAGATTATCGCAACACTCATCAAATGGGGCACTGCATGGATGTGTCTGGTTTGGGGTGTCCTGGTACCTCGTCAAGTCCAGTGCAGAATGCGCGGAGCAAATCCAGACAGCAAATGATCATGAAGGACATCACGCAGCAGCAACTGTGTCCAGGACATTGTGTCTCAAGTCAGGCACATGGACGGAGCGAGGGCGCACCGGCATATGCTGCAACCTCAACAGACTTGGCAGAAGAGGCTGATATGGAGGTGAGCTTGCACGTGGAGACGCTCTCTGCACATGTCACAGCACTGAGAAGCAATCATGGCCAAACGGCACTGGTGCATGAAGTTGATTGCGTGGCTCTCGAACGTCAGCACGTTGCAATGATGCGAGTGCAAAGATGTAGAGTTGGAGTCGTGACTCACCATAGGTGGTTGCCAGGGCGGCTTGGCCGCCGAAGGCCAGTAGGGCGGTGCCCGCGAGCAGAGACTTGGAAAACATGGCGGATAACCTGCAGAAGCGGGTCGACCCTCAAACACGATGTCCGCCTCAATTCCTGCTGCAGGTGGGCTCACCAGATGTGGCCTCCTCGAGGAGGCTGTGCGGTGTCGCGTACATGGCGATGCGCTGTCACAATCATCACGCACACGATCGGTAGCTCGCTGCCGGGAAACCCGAGACTGCTTTAAATTTGCAAATGAACCATACAAGTGATTGAAATCGTCAGGCGCAGGCTTGCCATGTGGTGCAGGCACAGGCCTGGAGCAACGCCACAGCAGATTGCGTGAAGCAACTGGCCACTGAAGAAGGGCGCAGCTTGTAGGGCGCACTACCCAGCACGAATACGAGACCTCAGCACATGCTTGCCAGACAAGTGTACGGCGCAGCTAGATTATATGACAGCGCGTGGGTGATGCCTCGTGATCGACCGAACAGTGGAAAGCAATGCGCCAGTGCTCAGGTGATGATGTAAGTTTGCAACAAAGGCAAACATGGCTGCACGTCGCAGCGCAATGTAGTGCGTAAATTCATATGCTATCTGTAAGTTTAGATCTAACATCGACAGAGTGAACGGTGCTGCATCATGATGTACTACTGCCTGCCGGGGCTTCAGCACCGCGGGCCCGGATGTGCGACACCATAGATCTCACACATGAAGTAGAGGCCTAGGACTCTATACAATCTGAGGCTCGACAGAACAGCAGGCAAGACCTACATGGGTAGACCGAAGAGGCGCACCAGCTGAGTATTCTCAATTCGAAGTGTTGGAGGGTACGGCTGATGTGGTCGAACGTCACAATGAAATGAAAGAAATGAACGTAGTGATACCCCTGTACCTGTTGTCAGAGGCTATTTATAGTTTTCTAGACCGGCTGCACAGCATGCGATGTGTGCTTTCTCATGTTTCAGCTCGAACGTAGACGCGGTTGGGTTCGTGAAGCCCCGTTAAGTAACATGTACAAACCGAATGACCACAATCAGTCATTCAGGAGATGGGCTATGACGCATGAACCACGCGTTGTGATCTCGCCCTTATCCAGTTCTAGCATCTAAGGAAAAGCGACGTTGCGGATTCCCAAGACACCAACTAGCAATCACTGCTTAAGTCCAGCAGATCTACTGTCTAGCGAGGCTTGTTTCATTGAATATCGTTTTCCTGATGCTGCATAGACCTGAGATACGCGTTGTACATGCTTGATGAGTAGCGTACAGGAGCTCGGCGACAACAAACCTCTTACCGAGTGTATGCATAAGCACGCTCCAATTGTGTACGTAATCTGCTGAATGCAGGAGTCTTGCTGTTTTGTGTACAGCACGTGTACAGTCCCAGACCACACATTGCACGACTGAAAGCAGGTTTTACAAAGTACCCTCTCACATTTGATTTAACACATGATATGTTCGCATGCGCGGTACAACACCTGCGCAAATTTCGATGTCGGTTGGTCTCTACACATATGATCATGAATGCATGGATCCGCAGTTGTAACACTTCCCGATCGCGATGGCCTCAGCAGACTTGAGCCATGCGTCACGCCCATCATCGCACGACGCTTGAATCCGCATGCACGCCATTCCTTTCCTTATTCAAGCTCAATTGCACGGTGCTATCAATACTACGTATTTGTGGGAGTAGCCCGGCCGTGCGTATTCGCATGGTTCACGCGCCACGTGTACATCAGCACGGCCACAACTTGAAGATGGCCGTCGCGGTGGCCACGCACACACGCGTACGCCCGCACAAAGTGTTACACGGAGATCAACCCAAAATCCCGGTAGCGCCAAGGGGTAAAATCAAGTCAACCCAAGCAATCGACAAAATAACAACACAACCGAACCACCAAATGATCCAAACAGACGTCACACCCATAACCGCCCACTGTGGCACTGATCATGATGACCCGAATGCCATACATAAACACCCAGACAACAGTAAAACCACTCGCCAGACAACGCACAACGCCCCGCACGCAGAACCTGCAAATAAAAAACACCCTGACAGAAACAGGGCCGGCCCTGGAATCCAGGTCAACCCAGAGCCCTGCATGCACACCCAACTGTCGCCAAAATTTTTTCGAGAATCACGCCAGACCCAAGCGGGCATCGGCCACGGCACCCCTACAAGTAGGGGTGGGCAGACGGGGCAGTCACATCCGCTGTGCAGGTGGGGGGGGGGGGGGGGGGCACCGGCGCCCAAAAAGCGCG
>JAUMHO010000011.1:136222-157044 GCA_032360965.1 Ulva armoricana
GCGTCGGCAGTAGGGCGCGTCGGCAGTAGATGCACGGCAGGTGCACACCTTCCAGAGGGCCCACTTGTACCCCCGCTCCTGCGACTTGACATCGTACTTGGAGCCAAATGCAGGGTTGTGCTTGAGATTGCCCTTGGCGGTGACCAGCGTCATGAGGCTGAAGCGCTCCCCGAGGCGGTCGGCAGGCAGGTCTGGGGCAGTCTCTCCCTCCAGCTCAACCAGGTTCCGCCGCCTTCCAGAAGGGGTGTCGCTCGCGAGGATCCGCGCGGCTAGCGCGGTTTTCTCCTCTGCAGGATTCTGGGTGACAAACGGAGGCTCGTCGAGGAGGCGGAATTGTTCTGCGCGGCGGCGGCGCCGCCTTGTGACGGGCACTGGCCGCCACCGCAGCTCACTGGTGCGCTTCAGGTGCCGCCTGCGCGCCTCATCTGCTGCTTTGTTCAGGTGCAGGCCTTCAACTGCAGTACATGCTTATCCCTCATGCACTTGCCTCAAACCAGCGATGCCTTTGCTGATGTGGCCCACACATGCAATGCTGCACAACTTTCGTCTCATATCCGTGAATCCACTGCAAATATAGGGGCCGAGGCAAATAAGATGCACTTCGTCTCACGTGTTCGGCAGGATTTGTGTCTGTGACTGGATACTCTGAGCACCGGGGCCATGGCGGGTGTCCACAGAAGCACTGGCTACAGCACCCTTTGCATGTGGTCTTGTGCATCTACAATCAAACCCATGCAGCTTCACGTTCATGTACACACTTGCGAAAGCGGTCCACCAACTGAGCGGTACAGGGGCGTACAGTAGCATACTCGGACCTCCGGGTGGTGGTTTCTCCTGACCTCGACCACCAGTTGCCCGCCCATACGTTCCACAGTCTGCTTCAAACCTTCGCCAAACTTCTCTAAGTAATTTCTACACATTTATATCAGTGATGGCTTGCTGGATGCAAAAGATGACGAGGGTGCATACATGCCAGAGGCGGATCGCACATCATCCCTCTAGAACTCCCTCCCCAGGGATCAAACGTGATGAGCATACGAGATAAATAGTGTCTCCCCCGTTGAGACATTTCTGACAATGCGACGGTGAGCGGCCGAACGTGAGCGTGGGGCCCGCTGTCACAACCGCCAAAACGATACTGTCCCAGTTGAGATCAGGGGCCCATCCAGTCACAGTTGAACGATGATTCGATCAGTTTAAGATGAGTGGCCACTCGCCGCACTATTGCATACCAATTGCCGATGTATCGCAACGTCAGCTACAAAATCGACACGTGAACAGGTTTCGACGTGAATTCTTCAGTAGTTTGTGATCTTATACCGGAAGGTATCGGTGCTTATTCTTTGGTAGCCCTGAAATCTCCATGCGGGTGAGAGTAACGATGGGCATGAGCGCATGCATGGCTGCCACGCTTTTGAGCTCTATGTTGAAGCTTCGTCTTCGGGCAGGACCTGCGTGCTGCTTGCACTGGATGAGCCGTTCAGCTGCAATTCTTGGTTTCATGAGATTTCTATCTGTATCTGCCCACTCGAGCGTTTGGTCGAAAGCATGCCGACCGCGCTCGCATCGCGAAAGCTTGCCGTGTACAGATAGCATGTGACCTTTGAAGATTGTGAATTCTACAAATAATGGTATCAGACGAAAGCGTTCCTGCGTGGAAAGCTCCTAATGTTATCCATAAGCAGGAGGGAACACCAGTGACTTTATATTCAACCGCGCAGCACAGCTCGCATCGGTGCTGTGGTTGATTCAAGCAACAGCATGCACCAGGGCCTAGCAAGGCAGAAGAGCATGGGTGCCGGGTTATGAGGTGGGCTTCGAACGTTGGCGCAGGCTGCTAGTTAGTCTGAGCTGCTCGGGCTCCGGGCACGCTCGGCCAACGCACGAGATTTGTACAGGCCTGACATGACCACTCCTTGTTCTTCAAGACGCCCAACGCTGCAGCAATGGCTGAGGGCAAACTTTGTTTTTGCTACCTTTGTCTTGCTTGTGTTTGTTTGTTTCTTTCGCTTGGGAACTGTTCACATGCCAGCTACCGACCGCGAAAGTCCAGCACCTCCACCGACGTCCGAGTCGATGCCCTTTATGATGAACAGGTCGGTGTCAAGGTAAGGAGCCTCCTGCGCTATGCATCCATCAGTGGCATGAACACCGTCTTTATGATGAGTCTTGCGAGCTGCGTCACACGGCCAGGGCTCCAGAGCAACGTACCGTGCATCCATGCCAAAACCACTCATGGCAGATTGCAGACTGCGCTATCCATGTGAAGTCTGACTGCAGCGAATTTTTAGGCACGTGCTTCGACCTGTTGCACGGTTCTTGCAGGCTTTCTTACATGACCAACACAAGCACGAAGGCACAATTGCAACCAAAATCCAGAATCCGGCTTTTTATCGGCATTTTTGTGCGTCCTATCTCCTAGAGTTTACCTTGACCATGCCAACGTTCATCTCACTCTGTGGCGCGACTGTGACAAACGTGTCTGTAGCACTGCTCTAGTGTGCCCGAGTTATCTGACAGAGTTCTTCGTCAATTCAGCAACACCAGCTTTCAGCCGGTGGAGCAGCTACGTCGACGTCGCACATCATGCTTTAGATCCTGCTGTTTTGTCAGATCTCCCGAGACAGGCTTGGTCACCCCAAGGCCGCCAGGCGTGCTGGCATGCGATGTGTGCCATCAGCTCTGCACTGGGAGTAAGTGTCACATTTACTGGGCAGCCTGACCAGGCGCCATGCTGCAGACTGCCGCCAAGGGTATACACAGCATGTTTGGGAAGCGACGAGCAGCTATCAGGGACACATGGCTGCCAGTTGCGAGAGGCTTGAACGACACGGTCACACGCTTTGTCATGGGCGTGTCGGATGATCCCATCATCAGGGAGAAATTGCAGCGAGAGATGCGGCAGTTCCAAGACGAGTTCCTGGAGCTCGACACGCTGGTGCGTCCACTGCCAGTGCGTGCTCCCCCAGCGCAGACCCCTCCCCCACATGGCTCAAGGCCCTGCCTGCGCGGCCAGCCCTGCGCCAGCCAACACGACTCACTGACTTGGCCGAGGTGCACTGCGCCATCATGTCATGCATTGAAGACCCTGCATGCTGCATGCCGTGGCAGTCGCAGCACGCCATGCTGCGAGGGGTGCCACATGGGCTTCGGCGTTGCCCCAAGTGGAACTGGACACTCTGCACTTCGCCAGGTGGGAATGCCAGAGCGCGTGTCTCTAGCGAGTTGGCGCGTGGAGCTTCCGAATTCCCGGATCAACACGCCCGTCTCCGGTTTCGTTTCGACCCCCCCATGTGGCAACCCCCTAAGGCCATGCTGGCACCGCGAGTACAGTTACAGAGCTGCATGCATGAATCACCGGCCTCATCCGGCCGCGCCGCAACCGCGCCTCACAGGCCACCAGCGCTTGTAGGATATGGCGAGTACGTGTCACATTTACATTCACACAGGCCACCAGCGCTTCACCTCAAGGGGGGCACCGCGGCTGCCAGCACGGTCGACTCCCGGCCCTGCGACAGCCTGCGCACTGCCTGCATGCTGCGTGCTGTGCCTGCATGATGCGTGCTGTGCCTGTGTGCTGCAACCGGGTGCCCCTGCTGCAGGAGTGCGACGCGTGCCTCTCGAGGAAGATGGCCGCGTTCCTGCTCGCGGTGGACGCGCTGCACGACGCTGACTGGGTCATCAAGGTCGACGACGACGTGTACCTTGCGCCGCTGCGCGTGCTGCCCGTGCTGCGGCAGTGGGACCGCATCGGCGCCGACCACACCGGCTGCTTTCGCCACGGCAACGTCCCGGCCGCCGGTGGCGACGAGGGCGAGCGCTCGGCGTTCCTGCTTGGCGCGCGCTACCCGCTGCACGCGCACCGTGCGGTCTACGCCATCCGCGGGGCGACCGTGCGCGACATGGTGGCGCCAAACCACTGGGCCCTGCGCCACTTCAGTTCCGACGGTGCGCCGCCAGTGCCTCCTGCCCCCTAGCGGCCCGCGGGCCCCAGGCCGAGACTCCCGGCCGCGGTTGTGTGCACTCACAGCCGAGTGTGTACTAGGATGCACCCACGCCACTTTCAATCGTGGGGGCATCACGGTGGGCGTGCAGGGGTGACGCTCGGCTTGTGGCTGCTTGCGTTCAACGCGACGCTCTTTGAGGACACGCGGCTGTGCTCGCCGCGGTGCCGCCCCGCCGCCGTCGCGTTCCAGCGCCTCTCGTGCAGCGGCCTGTGCGACCCGGTGCCGGAGATGCGCGACCTGCACACGCACCGCGACTGCACCCGGCCGCTGGACGACGAGGCGTCGCCGCGGTACCTCCCCTCACAGTCTGGCGGCGGCGTGTTTGACACCATGGCCGTCCCCTAGGGCCACCGCGCTGGGTCTGCGGCAGAAGTGCAGCCGCAATGCGCGCGCATGCGGGCGCCTGGAGGAGGTCGTGCCGTTCCGCATCACACCGTGCTGGCAATGGCAGTGCCCGGAGAATGGCACGTCGCCGGACGGCCCGACTGTGCACCGTACTGGCAGTGACACGTAGCGTGTGTACGGGTGCAGGGTCTGGCTGCCTGCAGCGCAGTGCAGGTCTGGCTGCGATGCAGCACTTGGGCCACCTGCATGTGGCGGTGCACGGCTGCCTGTTGTGGTGCACCGCCTCGGTATTGGCAGTCCCCCAAGCCCCTTTCACAAGCACGTAGTGCACATTCCAACATGATGTGCCCGTGGGTGTATTTAATTATGGCTGTGTTCAACGTGCGGCAGCGAAACATGGGAGATGACCGCTCTAGCATGAGGTGGTACTTCCCTCAGGGCCTGGTCAAAGGCCACTGCAGGGCGAACGTCAAATCGAGTCAGGGATCTGGTATCATGCGAGGCTCGTTATATTCGTCGGTCATTACATGTAACGGTGGCACAAGTTCAGTGCAGCGTGAGGGTTGTGGCGATGGAGCTGTGCACCTCTTGTGGACATGCGGCGATCAAAACTAGTCAGCTCATGTGTTTGCTGACAGTTGTGCCCTCAGCTGATTCGAGATTGCTGCGACATTGCATGCGGTTTCGCCGCGATCGCGCAAGTGTAAACTGAGCGTGGCTCCCTGTGCTTGGAAGCTGTTGCAGTTGCTCGGCAGCCGTGGCTTCTAGTGCGCACGGCGAGTGCTGCCTTCAATAAATGCTAGGAGACCACAAGAGCATCCTAACATACATGGCGCCGAAGGCAACTCGAATGTAGTCCTGTTCAGCATGTCGATGGCTTCTACATGGACTGCATCCAGATAAGCATCGTGAAGAACTGGTGAGACTCTGTAAACGCGCCCACGGTAGACGAAGCCTGCGGCGGTGGTCTACGTTAAAGTAGGTCGGGTACGTCCGGATCTACTGCAGAATGGCTTGCTGTTCGCGCTCATTCTGTGGTTTTCTACACGTTGTCTTCCGATTCTTGCGCCTAGAAGGCCATCGAGACCTTGGCCGACGCGAGAATGATTGCAGATTTCCCAAGTTTGTCATGGCATGGTGGGAAGCCTGCGTGCCGATGGGCATCATTGCTGGTGCCATGTGCGCGATGGGCGGTATCATCTACGGGCTCGATCACCTGGAGACAGGGAAGCCGAAGCCCATGAGACTAGACATGTTTGATCACTACTGCATGCAAAGAGACAAGCGCATTGATAACTATCAGAAAGCTTCTGCACAGTGATGTCCTGCATCAGGTGCTCGCTGAACACCAGCAGGGGTGTTGCCCAACGCACCCCATCACATTCTGCCCGGGAAGCTTCTTAGGCTGGCGTATGTTTGCCTATGCAGCTATGATTGTACAGGCGGTTTTTCACAGATGGGTTGCAGTTCTCTGTGCCAGAGCCTGGCTTGGAAGTGAGTGGATGGGGAGATGACTGCATCCCATGATGCACCCGGAAAATTTTATGCGCTCATGATCTGTAACAGTGTGTGTTGCTTACTTAGTCTCGTAAGCGATGCGTTCTCTCTGAAGTGAGCAAATGGGCATCCTGCCATGATGATCAAACCAGACAGTGGATCCATCGCGTGCCATGGCTTGCCATGGTACAGGCCTTTACACGTGTCTTGGAGAGGGTACGTGTTCCTTGGTGCCTAGTAGCTTGTGATGAACGCTGCATATGATTGGATGCTTGTCTGTTCATGTGATCAAAGGCATCCGCTGTATCTGAGTGAAACTCTAGCTTTTGCTTTCAATGACATCCCTATTTTGCTGTCAATACCGTCCTGCTTTGTACCGGTAGAGACTGAGCCCCCTCACGACACGACAAGATGCACACAAGATGCAGACCCGTCATGCCTCTGCATCACTCCGGAATCCGTGTCAGAGGCAGCGGGTAGCCGCGGTTTGGTTATGCTATGATTCACTGCGTCCTGACGCCTCGCCATCTTGACCACGGACACCTGGGAAGCGCCCGATCCGCACAACAGCCCCCAGCCACGAAGTTGTTTGCTTGCGCAGTTTTGGGTGTTACATCCGGTACCATCCGCATGCACCTGGGATCGGCATTTCGGAGCACTGCCAATTGAACTTGGGGCGCGCTTGCTTCGCAGTTAGCAGTGTGGATACAGCACCAACGCCAGTGCAAACGCTGCCACATGCGCTGGTACTCGCTATCCTTGATACAGGTGATATACATGGCCTGATCGCCGCTGCTACTTGACCGTGTACGAATTCAGCACTGATACATTGATACCTCGCGCAATACGTCCGTACAAGCATGTCCCATTTATTACTCCACCAGCATATCTCTTACACGCACAAGCTTGTATTTGATGCGTTCTGCTTGTAGGAATCAGCTGACAAGAGATCGTACCTGACGGATGGAAGCGGTGTTCGCCAGTTAGGCTTGGCCAGATGTTGAAGTGTGCCACTGGTCGGGATCCCAAGGTCACGGCCTTGTTACAGCCTGAAAAATGGCAAAGAGCTGCGGTGCTCTGTGTGACCGCGCTTCTCGCGTACTACATGGGGGTTCTCCTCAGCGGTCATGCCCCACACAGAAGCCCACCCCGGCCATCTGGACCTGCCGTCAGGTCTGTTCTGTGAAGTACCGTCGCTCTCACCACCGTATGATCTAGGCGTTACATTGAGACCTTTTACACAGCCCTTGTAACTACGCCTTGCATGTGTCCACCCGGCATGCCATGCACCTGTGCTGCAGTTTTCCAAGCGACGGTTTGCAACCGTAAGTTACATCTCCGTGGCGTTGTGCAGGACGGAGTCCACCTCAACTGGTAGAGCTTCGAGCTTGCCAGATGTCAGCGATCCTCCACAACAGGCCATTCCAGGCCCTACTGGAGCCCCTTCGTGGACTGAACAAACGCAAGTTCGGCTGTTCATTGGCGTCATGGTCTGTTTCCTTCAGAACATCCAGTCCACAGTAGCTCACAACCCCACCACTGCACATGGAACATGCTCCCAGGCATGAACCAGCCTGCCAGTGCCGCGGTGGTGGTGCACAATGGCGGGTGTCCTGACAGGTGAAAGCGCACGGAGGTGGAAGGGGAGGTGGCGGGCACCAGCATCGGCACCAGCAGGAACTGGTCTGCGTGATTAGGAACAACTTCCACGCGCACGAGTGGCACACATCCGCACAGGCAAGCAAGGCCGAAGCCTTGAATCCATCACAACGCATTGGCATGCTTGCAGAGCAAGCCGTGGGGCAGTGCGGGAGACGGACCTGAGAAGCGCAAGGCCATTCGGGAAACATGGCTGCCTCGGGCAAAGGCACAGCCCGGGGTAGAGGCGCGGTTCGTTGTCGGCCGCGCCGGGGAGGACCGTGTCCAGGAGTCGTTCCTGAAGCAGGTGGACAATCATCCAGAAGAGTTTCTGCTGGTGCCGATGCTGGTGCGCGCCACCTCCCCTTCCACGTCCGTGCGCTTGTACCTGTCAGTCCGGGGCGCAGACGGGCATGTCTGCCCCTCCAGCTCGGGCGTGCTTGCAAGCCGCGGTTCCCGTAGCCACGGTGGACTGTCCCAGCGCTGCGCAGGAGTGCTCGACGTGCGGTGCCCGCAAGGTCGTCGAGATGCTCCAGGCCGCGATGGAGGAGTTTGCCCCGCAGTGGTTCCTCAAGGTGGAGGACGACGTGTACGTCTCCCCTAGCCACGCCCTCGCAGCGCTGCCGCAGTGGCGCGCGATGGGTGTCGAGTACGTCGGCTGCCTCGCGCATGACCGCCACGTCGACTGGAGGATGCTCGACGGCATGAAGGTGCGACCGCGGCCGCTGTGCAATGCCAGCCCTGCCGTGCGCTCGCCCACGCAGCCCGCGTGCCCACACCATCCCGCCAGCACGTGCCTGCATATGTCGTCGCTGGCGATTCAAGCCCGGCTGTCGATTCAAGCCCACTCGTGCAGTCAGGTAGAACGCAGGCAGCCCATGCCGCCCCTGCATCGACCTTGATGTTCCAGCTACTCTAGCACGGGCGTGTAGTATGGCGCCCCGCCAAGTGTCCGTTGTGGCGCTGGTGCCGGTGACACAGCGCACGCTGCAGGTGATCCAGAGTGCCGACCGGGACATGATCGGGTGGCAGTACCCTGCGCACGCTCGCCGCTCCGCATACGCGCTCTCCGCGGACGCAGTCAACGCCGTCATCCTGCCCAACACCGACATCCTGCGTGAGCTATGGGACGAAGGTGTGCTGTGTTGCCCGGCCGTGCTGCGCGCGCTGCGCCCCCTGCGTCCTGGCTGATGCGTGCATCTCACCCAATGCCGGCCCATGCTCATGCTGTGTCTGTTTCGAGCCCTCACGGTGCGCATGGACTCGAGGCCACACACAGGCAAGTGATCGCCGCCGACCGCGGCGCACTCGTCACTCCCGGCACCCACGCCAGCCTCAGCGAAAGAGGAGCCGCAACCAGACATGTCTGAATGTACAAACCCAAACAGTGTAAAGGTCAGTACCGTGCGCTCACGCCCGAATGCTGTGCCGCCAGTGGGCAAGTGGATGGTACCAGAGCACACCCATCTCGCTGCACACCACAGCGCGGGGCGTGCGTGCGCTCGTGCTGCCGCCAGGCGGGGCTATTCTCTGCCCACCCATGCCTCTGCCCACCCACGCACTCGCCGGTGGCGGCCAGCGCGCGTCCCGATGACCGAGGGCGGCGGCATGTGCAGAGACGAGCGTGGCGGTGTGGATGCTTGCGTTCAAGGTCAACTTCTGGGACGACATGCGGCTGTGCACTCCCGTGTGCAGCATGTCCGCCATCGCCGTCGCCAACGTCGCGTGCGGCGGGCTGTGCGTGCCGGTGGACGACATGCACTACGTCGAGCGCGACGCCCGCTGCCACCTGCAGCCCGAGCAGGCGCTGCCGTACCTGGACTCATTCCGACAAAACGAAGCCTTCCACTCCATGCGTGTGCTCTAGTGGCCACTGCCCCCGTGCTCGGCAGGCGTGCCCGTGGCAGATGCTTCGGTTCTGGTTGAGGCCGCCGTAGCGGCTGCAGATGCAGCCGTGTCAGCTGGCTATGGAGCCGCTGCCAGGTGTACAGTGCAGCCGCTCGCCTTGTTGCTGCCATTGGTGCTGTTGGACTCGTGGTACTCAGCCGTGTGCAGGGCAGCAGCAGGAATGCAAGCTGGCCTTGCCTTGTGGCAAACAGTGCGAGTGGTGCTTTAGGCGAGGTCTGGGACCCGGGCCGAATGCTGTTCATCCAGGTTCCCCGTGTTGCGGGTCGGACACCACCCCATCAGCTGTTTGGCTTCATGTAAGCACCTCCTTCAAGCTGATGACACGATGTGCCAGCCGTGTGAGTGAGTACTGTTTATGTGGAGGTGCTGACCGCTGTTTGCGAGCTTGCCCAGGCAAGGCGCACGTGCAGCTGGTGGTTGCCATTTCACAGAAGGCTTGTTGTCACCGTTTCTCATGATCTGGATCGCAACATGGTTGCCGAGTTGTTCGCGATAGACTGTCAGGGGTCACATTCGCACCAGGAAAGCCAGCTCACCTGCCCGCCACAACCGCGAGTACGCAGTGCGCCTTCCAACCTAGGTGTCCACAAGTGCGACAGGCCTTCCATGCGCATTCTGCCGACCTGCCACTGTAGGGACACCGCTGTGGCTATGGGTGTTGACCAAGCGGTGGTGTGTTCACGGAAGGTCGCATGCTAGCCGGATGGTATATATCCGGCGAGGCCTTAAAAAGCGGGTCGACGCGACCACAAATCCGTTTCCATTGTCCCATGTCCAACACGACATCACACAAGCACTTCGAAGGATTTCTGTACGTACTCGTCATCAACACCGGTGCTTTCGCGAGGAACGCCCTACAGGTATTACCAGCCTACTGTCAAATGCACCTGGTTTCAACAATCCACGCAGTTTGTTAAGGTGAACATGCGACCTGCATGCTCTTCTGAGCATGCGGTCTATGTAACGACAGCGCGCATGTATCGCGATATCACTGCAGCTGCCGATTGCAGAAGAGAAAGCGAATGTATCACCTGCGTGCAATGCCAACAGGCACGATCGGTAAACGTTCTGCTCAAAACTGCATGCGGCCACGAGCCCAAGCATCCCCATGATAGCCATAACGTTAACCTTCCATGGCCAGCTAGTACATGCCCCCGCGCGCAGCATGTTATCCGCACGCGCTGGAAGTTTGTTTCACACCAACAATTCGATTCAATGCAGCAAGTGCCATCTTCCTTTCAGGGGGTAACCCTGGTGCTCAGCTGCGCCGGCCCGGACGACTGGGGCAGTGCTGTACATGTGATCCCTCGTAGCCACGCCTGCGCAGCTTTAGATTCTACATCTGCAGTGCAGATGTCGAGCCCGCAACCCTGTGGCTCAGATGCGTGGTCGCTTTTTGGATATGTATCCGGTAAGCATGGTTTGGGGCAGTGGGACTGCAGTGCCAGCTGTCCACCTTCGTCACTGCGCAAGACACGGCGTCTGACGTCCTCGCACACGTGTAGACACCGGAAAATACCTACCAATCAAAGAACACCTGCTCATCTCAATATATGCTTGTAAAAGATGGCACGCGGTTCAGGGCAACGATAAAACCTCGAGGAAGGCTCGAATGTTCCTGGGACCAGAAGTAAAGAAAATTTAAAATGATGGCGTGATCACCTGCAAGCCAATTTCAGTCTGTGCATATATAGACCACAGAAAACAGCACGATGGAATTTTTCGTAATCAACTCTGAAATTGGTGCTGCAGAAGGAGTCATCTACACCAGGTTTTCCCGTGTCCACAGCCGAGCACGACACGCAACCAGCAGCGATGCGGAAGCAGCTTCCCGCCCGTTCCGCGGCAACCTGCAGCTCTGTCGCACGCAACGCTGATGCTTCTCACCAGCATGCTGTATTCTCTGCGATCAGCCGTGAGCTGACTGGGCTCGGGTGGACCGGCATTTCCGGCATGGTGCGAATCGTTTGCTCTTCCCGTGCAGAGTAGCAGGCTATGAAGGGCCCTCGGCAACAATACACCCACTGCAAGCATGCAAATTCTTGCTAGTGACTGAACAGTGGTCCATCCCCAGATCAAGTTGATGCACGTCTGTTGCGATCAAGTTGATGCACGTCTGTTACGTTTGGGATCTGGACACTCTCTCGGCCGCGTTCTGCACACTAGCCTAGCTCGTTGTACTGTATATCTCATAGCTGATCGGTACACCTCTTCTTGACACATGTGCGTTCCGGACAGACTCCCAGGAGACGTCCGGGCTGTCATGGCATGTCCTCCCAGGACCTGCCCAGAGGGTCCTGCCCTGTCCCTGGCGCAGTCCCGAGGAGGACGTCCTATTGCAGGACAACCCGTCCCAGAGCAGTACAACTTGGAAACAACTTGGTTACAGGCGGGTGCATGCCATCCATAGTCAGCCTCAAGGGAACAAACCTATTACGTTTTCATGGGTGGCATTTTGAGTCAGAAGTTTGTACAGCAGGACAGACTGCAGTGCACTATGAGTGCAATTCCATGCCGTGTGACCATCATGCAATACAAAGAGGCAAGCCTGCCCGGTGGAACACAGCAGGTGATATGCTGCTGTGCGTACTCGAGTCACCTGAATGCATGCCAGACCACCAGCAGCAGCAGCAGCAGCAGCTGAAACACTGCACCCCCCAGGTGCCCTTCACTTCTGTAAACCCACAACCCCATTGTTGGCTATGCAGGAGCCAGGAGCATGGCCTGCGCCCGCCCCAACGAGCAGCAACGGTGCAGCAGACGCTGCAGAGGCGCAGCCATGGAGGCAGGGCGTGCACCTGTGCAAAGGCACTTCTCCGGAGGGCAAGCCCATGGTGGTACACGCCTTCATAATGACTGGCACCGTGGCTGACAAGGCGCTCGCAAATATCCTCACACACCTGCTGGGGCTGTGGTGCGCCCACCCACCCGATGCCCACCCGATGCCTGTTGCCCCTGACATGGTGTATCCACTTCATGTGGCACGTTTGCCTCCGGGTGTTGCCTCCGGGTGCTGCCGGGCCTCTCACTGCTGCTGCCCGGCCTCATGCTGCAGCTGCAGGTGCCCGGCCTCACGCTGCAGGTGCCCGGCCTCACGCTGCAGCTGCCCGGGCTCACGATGTTGCTACTGACAGGGCAACCAGGAAAACATGCTCACTGGGCTCTGAGGCTGCATGCTGCACATGGTTGTGTTTCATGCCACACCCGGAGCGTCACGTCAGGCAGAGCATCAGCAACCCAAGCACTGTCTTCATCAGCAACCCAAGCACCGTCTTCATACATATCGTCATACATCTCCATGTCTTCATACACATCCGCCGTGTCCTCCCACCCGTGTCACCAGCCTGTGGCATCACCGGATTGCAACATCACTGCATCATAGCGTCCATGTGCCCGGATTGCAACATCACTGCATCATAGCATCCACCCATCACGCTGCACCTCCGCACCCCCTGCTGACTGCAGCGCCTCCTGTGCAGTGGCATCGTGCACCCGCACTTCATCCTGCCACGCTCCATGCTGCGCACGCTGAGCGCTCTGTGCGTCACGGCAGACGTCGCCAACGGCGGCAACCTCTTCACCATGGTCCGCCGCAGCGGCCCCGGTGGCCTGGCGACCCCCGCAGCCGCGTTTGTGTTTCAGCAGATCGTCACCTCTGCGCTGTTCGGGCAGCGCCACCGCCTCTGGCTGCACCAGCTGCAGCTATCCAAGATGCTGGTCAACTGGAACACCGCCGCGATGCCGATCGTGCGCATCAACGCCGTCGACTTCAAGCGCCTTCTTGCTCCCCGCACCCCCATCGAGGTGCGCCCCGGTGCGGCATGCGGTCACCCCAGCACCAGTCCGGTGCAACGCATGCCAGCAGCACCACAGATCCGGTGACTCACCAGCCAGATCTGTGCTGCTGGGAAAAGAAAGAAAACAGACCGGCCCTGCGCCTAGATAACCTGCCCTCTGTATCCACCACCACACTCCCAGACTCATCCTCGCTGTGACCACGGTCGCGGACACCGTCCGTGCGCTCGGCCGCAGCGCTCCACATGCATGCGCATGCCACATGATGCGCCCTCTCTCTCGGACGGCAGCGCGTGCGGCAGCGTCGCCGGCCCGTACCGGAGTGCGCTCGCCTGCTGCTGCA
The DNA here is from genome assembly GCA_032360965.1 of Ulva armoricana. Lineage (NCBI taxonomy): Eukaryota > Viridiplantae > Chlorophyta > Ulvophyceae > Ulvales > Ulvaceae > Ulva > Ulva armoricana. The sequence goes on from JAUMHO010000011.1 coordinate 149,756, forward strand.
GTGTTGCGCCGGTGCAGGTCGTCCGCGCACGGCTGACCGGCACGATGTGGATGCCGCCCCAGGTGCTGCGCGCCGCCGGGGCCGGGGACATGGCGGCGGTGCTCGACCCGGCCGTGGCGACCGCGTGTGACGTGTGGGCGGCCGCCGTGTGCCTCTTCTTCCTGCGCCGCGGCCGCTGGCCGTTCCCGCAGGCCCGCATCCGCCGCTGGGCGACGACCCCGGCCGCGGAGTGGCGCGACGACGAGCTCGTCGACTTCAGCGTCCCCTGTGCGCCCCCACCCTGTGCGACCCTGTGATGCTGCACCCTCACCGCGTCGCCCCTGCATGCCTGCCACTCCACCAGCCCCCTGCCTCCCCACCAGCCCTGCACTAGCGCTGCCGGTGCAGCTTGCGTTGATCGCCGGACGGTGCCGGCCGCACGCTCCACCTTCCACCTGCGCGCCTGTGCCACATGCAAGGCTTGACAGATCAGCACGGATACAGGCAGCCCCGAAGCCGTGGCAGGTGAGGACGGCGGAGATGCCGTTGCGGCGGGCATGCATGTGTTTGAGGTTGCAGTGTTCCGGCGAGGCCGGGACAGCGCGGCCGCGCTCGCGCACGCAGCGCCCACCCTGCATGAAATCACTCAATCACCCTGGTTCCAGACGGGCCTGCCCGCTGGCGCGCTTGGCATGGCCGACGTGTACGGCGACAGGACGGCCGCGTGGCGGGCGTCACCGGAGTTTGCGGCGGTGACGGAGAAGCTGCAGGCGATGCTGAAGCAGGCTGGGCCTGGCGCCGCGCACGCCTCCCAGGGCAGCCGGGACGCTGCCAGCCTAGCGGCACAAGTTGCCAGGCTGGAGGTGAGCGGCGTCGCGGTGCCAGCTGGCCACGACCCAGACCACAAGGACGATCCGTCTTCGTGGTCTGGGGCAGACGTCAACCGAGTCGTGAGAAGGAGTGGTCTCACGGGTGCATACCACCCCTGAACGCTGTGTCTGCGTCTGTGGGTAGTGTGGCTGATGCATGACCGGGGCCTCTGCGTCTGTGGGTAGTGTGGCTGATGCATGACCGGGGCTGCTTTGGTGCTGCAGTACCGCCACAGAGCCTTAGACCCAACCCAGTAGACCCCTCCGACCCGCGACCCAGCTATGTGTACTTAGGTGCTGACGCCATGACGTGGTCTATTATGGTCAGCACTCTCACATCCCGTTGGGCGCGGTTGAGGCTCTCTGTGGGGGGCAACTTCACTGTCACCTCGTAGGATATGGCGAGTAAGTGTCACATTTACATTCACATTTACTGTCACCCTGTTGGGCGTCTGCGTGGTGGCTGGACAGATTAGTCGCAGTGTAACGTTTATGAAGTAAACGTGGAGATCCGCAACGTGTACTTTGCAAACCTGCTTGCGTAATACGGCTTCTTCCGAATAACCGCCCGGCACGTTGTCTGTACCCGCGCTGCAGCGGCGCCTGCTCTCGGCTCCTCGCGGATGCTGTCCACGACACTGCCACAATGCTTCCACCTGCATACGCTGCCTCAAGCGCCCTCGTCGCGTCGTCGACGGTCTGGCTGCCTCCAGGGCGCCAGTGGTCCTGGGGCTCGTTTGTACACGCCATGTGTTCCGCTGGGCTGCAGTTTGGAGCCACACAGCCGGCCCGGGTGCCACGCAAGTGGGACAAGGGACTCCAGAAGATGTGATAGTACACGGCAACGCGACGTTGGCTTTCCTGATCTCAGTAGTGTCTGTTGAGCACACACGGCGTCACTCAGAACCGTAACGTGTCAATAATCACCGTGCTGTCGAACCGCGAGTGCGAACCACCCTGCTGAAAATCCTGATCGCGAAGTCCCCGCGCAATGACTCCATTTGGTGCGTTGGGTAGGATATCACCCGTTTTTCCCTCCAGATCCAGCCCGTCCGGAACCGGGCCATGCGTCATTGGATGTGCATGCGTCGGTCATGGCTGATGGCATGTCACAGCTGAGATGCCTGGTAATGTATCGCTTACCCAGCAGCCCTACATGCCTGAACATGAGTGGCATAGAAACTGGCGATGCACGCAGAGGGAGCACAAGTGTCCTGGCCAACATTGCGTGAACACAGCTCGGACAGACACCCATCACCGTGCCATAGCGTGCCCTGCCAACGACAGCCAAGCTCTGATTAGTTGTAAACACCTTGTAACTGTAAATTGGACGGTGCCAGTGGTTTTTTCCACGGCGCAGCTGTGTATTGATGTTTACGCCGAGCGCTGCCCTGATATTCCAGAGCCAAAGCCGACGATCACGCCGCGATGTCGCCAAGGCAACGTGTTGGATCTTGCCCGATCCAACTCGTGACAGGAACTGATACTTCACGCAGCTGCTCCAGCAGTCGCTGAACAACTGCGTCGTGCCCGTACAGAAGCTGGCTGGTCGCGGCTCATCCAGCTCGTCTGCAGCGTTTGTGGCATCTGTAATGTCGCAAACGGGTGACGTCGCTGAACCGACCGAGGAGGAGGAGGAGGATACTTTCGCCTTCACCGCATCAGCGCAACAGCGCTCAGATCCTCACGCTGACGACGAGGCAGTCCAGCGAGAGCTTGCGCAGCATGGATGCGAAGGCTTCGTGCGCCTGGTACGCCCCAGTGCACAACCTTTCGATTTCTTTGACTTATCATGGGGATGCTGCCGTGTCGCAACCGAGACCTGGCGATTGAGCCTTGCTACTCGCTGAGAACTCATTGACCGACGGGTTGGCTGCTTGAAACTGAGAAGCTGCAACCGGCAAAAGTTTGCGTCAATCCCTCAACTGGACTGGCAAACAGTGCTCGATCGCGGCTTCCTGTCCAAGGCTGCCAACTGCACTTTCAATGCGAACCCGCAACAGGCGCTTTGACTCGCACTCTCACATCGTGTCAGCCAACATTGGCGCTCGTCGTTTGTACGCCTTTGGTGGCTGACTATCAATAATGGGAACCGGCTAGGAGGCTGTGATGATCGGGCCTGCCATCAATGCTGAGTAGGTTCCACTTTCATCCCAATAGTCTCCGTCCGAACGAGGGATTTGCGGGAATCGTTACTCACCATGTTGCAGTTTTGGCCTCCTCCATGTTGCAGCTTTGGCCTCCTAACGCAGCAGCTCCGGCCGTTGCTGCCGGGAAAACACTCTTGGTGTCTCTGGCAGTCCCATGGCTCAACCACCAGTGCTTGGCCCGTACAGTGCGTGTTTTGAAGTGCGTAGAACCTCGTGCCGCGAAAGTTTTCCGCAACACGCAGTGTTCCCAGGCAACGCTAACATGCGGGCATTGCAACCTGAACAGGCGAGAAGTACCTCCTGGAGCCTCCTGCCATGCACTGCTGAACGCACCGCCCTGCGTCAGCTCCGCACTCGTCACCTCCTGCACACGTTGCAGCGACAACGGGCAGCCGGTGCCGGCCCGCCGCCGTCAGGAGCCCCACATCCGTCACCATCCGCAACCCCACGGACACTCATCTGCAGCTCGGCATGCACTGCCATGTTGCCCTCCATCCACGTCCCGAGCGGAAGCGCTGCCTGCCTCCGTCGGCGCCCGCCCCATGCTCAGCCACCATGCTCGACACCCGCACACACTCCGCGACATCGCAGGACGCACCCGGGCCGCACGCCCTCAGAGCGCCACCGCCGTTGACTGCGTGCCGCATGCAGAGCACGTGGGGGGAGCCGCAGGGTCACAGCGTGTACCGCGCGACACGCACCCTCACCCCCGGCGCCCCCCCCTCCGCCATCTGCATCCACGTCGCCTTCCTGTGCAACATCAGCTCCGACGGCAACTTCCGGCGCCTCATCGTGCGCGACCTCCTCAAGCAGTGGTGCGCTCAGATCCCCTCTGCCGCTGCCCCACTCCACTGCCTGCTGCCACAAGCAGGGCTGTGCGCCCCGAGCGCAAGCAGAGCGGCCCGTGCCCGGGCCGGACCGCGCCTCCGGTGCGGCCGCCGCCGGTGACCGCGCGCGGGGCGCCCTCCAGCCTGCTGCCGCTGCAGCGATGGCGGCTGCCATGCATGCACCGCGTGGCAGGCTCCTCGCTCAGACACCGGCCTGAAGCGGCGCCCTGTGCGATACTGGTTCTGGCTGCCGTTCTGGCTGCCGCCTGCACCGACTGTGCCGCCGCCGTGCCAGGTGTCACAGTACCATATCCATAGGATCGCGGCGCCTCGTGGCGCAGTGGGGACAGTGTGGCTGAGGGGGCGTGTGCCGTGCAGCGCGGTGACGCACCCGCACATCGTGCAGCCCAAGTCCCTCATCCGCACGCGCACCTGCCTCTGCGTCCTCGCCGACCACTCCAACGGCGGGGACGTCTTCCAGATGGTTCTGCGCGGCGGCCGCGGCCTCGCGCCGGCAGCGGCCCGCTTCCTCTTCCAGCAGCTCGTCCTCACAACCATGTTTGCGCACCTCTTTGCCATGTTCCTCGTCGACATCAAGCCCTCGCGCCTCCTCATCTTCTGGAACCAACACGGCATGCCCATCCTCAAGATCAGCTTCATCTCCCTCTCCCTCGACCACCTCCAGCGGACCTCCCACGTACCCCTCCCAACCCCCCCCCCCCCTTGATTCTGCCCACTGCACCGACCCCCTCCATTACGGGTCACGCGGCAGCACCTGCATGCCGCCCATGCATCGCCGCGTGCCTCTCACCCTGCGTGCCGCCACCCCCGCGCCGGAGTGCGACCCACTGGGGCAGAGCACGCCTTTGCCTCCGCCGCCGCGCTCGTGCACACGCCCCGGATGTGCCCAGGATGCGAGCGCAGATCCAGCTGCCGCGGTCGCTTCCACACCCCACGCATTCCTCATGCCAGCCTTGCACGGGGCCGCCAGTGCACACCCCGTCCCCCACCGCCACTCCATCCTCCACCGTTCGGAGCATGCAGGTGAGGCCCGGGGTGTTGGGGGGCGCCGTCGCCACGATGTTCACGTGCCCTCAGCTGCTGCGCGAGGAGCTGCGCGGCCACGAGCACGAGGAGAAGCTGCTCGCCGTCGCCGACGTCTGGGCGCTCGCTGTCATCCTCTACTTCCTGCTCTACGGCCGCTGGCCGTTCGGGAAGGCCCACATCTGCCGCTGGCCCGCCACGGCCGCCGACCAGTGGAGCGACGACGCCGACGTCCTGTACACGCCCCCCCCCGGTGCGCACCCCCTCTCCACACCCCCCCTCCGGGCACCGGCTCCCCCGGCGGTGCACCAGCGTCACCACAGCGCCCGCCGCCCGACCTGCGGCTGCGGCGCACACGGCGGTGGCTGACGGCGGCGGTGGTGTGCAGACGACGGCGGTGCGACCCTGCCGATCGACCCGGAGGTCGTCACATGCATACACAACATCTTCCGCGGCGGCCGCCTGAGCATGCAAGACTTTGCGAAGCAGTGCCCGACCCTGCACGACATCGTCGGCATGCGGTGGTTCCAGCAGGACCTGCCGGAAGGCGCCGTCGACATGCCCGAGAAGTACCGCGACGAGACCGAGCAGCGCCGCAACTCTGAGGCATACCAATCCGTGCGCGCCACGCTCGACAACCTCTGACCTCCTGCAGCCATGCCGCGGCGCACCCACCGCGCCCGTGTGGCCAGAGGGGAGTGTGCCGTGTGGACGGCGCGGTGCCTTGAACTGTCGGCAGGGACGTGAGCGGTGGTGTAGATGTAAGAGTGTGTGTTGTGCAAAGAGTCGAGTCAGTGCAATGATGTGGTCCAGCAGGGGGTCCTGGGTTATGGTGATAGGTGGAGGCCGTTGCCCGGCGCCTGGGAGGGGGGCCGTAGGAAACAGGGGGGGGGGGGGCTCGCAGCCTGAGGAGGCGGCGGTGGCTCGGCGCGCGCGACCTGTGCAGTTGGCAAGCGCTCCGCAGCTGGCACACTCTGCAGGCGCCGCGGCGTGCGCGGTGCAGTGTCGTGGGGGTGCGTCGCGCTGCTGTGTTTGTCGAATATCTGGGGTACTAGGCGTGTTTGTTCAGGGTCGTTATTGTGGGTGTGACGGCTGTGCTGACCGAGCGGTGGGCTGTGCCGAGCTAACGCGGCCCCTCGGTCAGCGGCGGTGGCAGTGCCGCGAGGGGGGGAGGGCCCCCCGGTGCGGCCGCCCCGGTGCTCATAGCCGCGCACGAGCGCCTGTGTTCAAGCGTTCTTTGTAGGTTTGTCCTGGTTGTGTTTTAATCGGGCGTATCGTGTAGTTCAGCAAAGGTGACGTATGTAGAGGCAAGTTGTATTGGGGTGACTCAGCTGGTGCCAAGGCGCAACAACCTGAAGAGTCTGTCTCTTGTGATGGAAGAATGAAAAGAGATTTGGTTGTCGGGTGAAACATGATTGTTTAGTGTTTAGTAGTGACGCGTTGGCTGCTGCGGCTGTGTAAATAGCACAACGATGTGGCGTATAAAGGGGGGGCCTTCTGGCCACGTGTGTCGCAGGAGGACACAGGTCAACCCTTCCGGCCGGTGCATGTGCCCAACACTGAGGAGGCCACCAGGGCCTGGCAGCAAACCACCAGGCTGCCTGCAGTGGCCTGTCATGCAAGGTGCTATAGACCGCTGTTCAGTCCTGTCATACTGAGGGCGTCCTGGTGCCACTCTGGTCTGAGTGTGGTCGTTTGGCCCATCATAGTGTACTGCGTCTGATTTCAAGGTGAGTTAAGTCTATGTCCTGGTTTGCTACTGCGGACCGGCTTACCTTGTAACCATGTTTCCATTCCATTACACAAGCGCAATCGATGGCGTTGCGTGACTGGCTCCAGGGCCCAACACCAGTACTGAAGAGGCCGACCATTTCGGTAATGCAAGTTATGTTCCAGTTCGGCGGAACAACTTTGGTCCTTATGTGGTGTAGCTAATGGCGTGTACACGCACGGCGCGAGCCCACCATCTCGATATGTCGGGCCGACTGGTCCTGCCACATCAAGTACCGTATGGTGCAACGGGGCCCAGGAAGGAAGGTCTGGTGCACGAAAACTTACCATTCGGTTTTAGCTCATGTTGACGGCTACTTGAGCTAGTTCCGGCGGTGACGCGTGTGGGCATTATTTTGGTACATGCTGTCGATGATGTAGCTCCAACGGTGCACATGGATCGCGAGCCACCGGAACGGTTATGTAATCAGTGAGGTGTAGGGTTCTCTGATGGAGTGGTCGGCAACAGCTTGTGCTGCCAAGCGTGAGCACGGCATGATCGTGTCTCATGATGAGTATCCAAACAACAGTCGGTGGCATAAGAGATGCTACGCCTCTTCTGAGACAGAGAGGGTGGTAACACGTGTGGCCGTAAGAAGCGATACCATCCAGCTGTCCCTGCAGCTGCGCACGCCTTCCTAGTCCTGCTA